>CAJHQP010000904.1:0-143479 GCA_905132765.1 Moricandia arvensis
AATGGTGAAGTTTCATTTTCTAATTGTGGTCCTTCACCTTTTCTTTATTCATGTTTTTACTCCAAAATATTAAAATGTGTAAAAGGTCCTCTTGATGTAGTCTCAAATTTTCAACTGTCAAATGCAAGTGAATAAATATATATTCATCTAAAACTTCTAAATGAATCCTAATATGATTTAATGAACTAAAAGCAAATCCTAAACTCATCAAAACAGTAAGATATAAGTCCTCAACATTAAAAAACATAATTTTTCTTTTACTTTTTCTTTTTCTTTAACTTGATTAATTTGATAATAACTTTTATTCACATCTCTTTTCCCACAACACTCAATTCTCGCGTTTCCGTCTTAGAATTTTCTGTTCTATATAACAAATCATTTATCCACGTTTAATTGTTCATAGTTCCTGTGTCAATATTTTATCATATCCACATCTTCTATTAACGTTTTCCTATCAATATTTTTCCTTTTCCAAAGAAAACTTAGATGAGTATTCATTTTACAAACTTATGTGTTCGATCACATACAAACAATTGAGGGTTTATGAAATTTGAAGTTTTACACAATTCACATGTGCACAACTCTGTCGTCCATATTTTCTTTGATACTTGAAAATCTTATCCATATTTTCTATATCAACATCCACCTAACACATGTACAATAAATTATATGGATTTCAAAATAATAAGAAATATATAAAATTTTTAAAATATTATATATACAGGTATTTACATATTAGAAAACAAAATAATAAGGAATGAAATATGATGAATAAAAAAAAATTTAAATAATGTTCCTTCACCAAAAACAACTCACTTATAACTACTTTTCAAATTCACCCAAGACATTATTTGTGAAGTGATATGCATATGTGTCATCACCACGTTCAAGTTCAACAAAAAAATATTTTTAAAAAAAATATATCATGGCACTATACTAATTGTTACATGTACAATTTTCCTTAAAAACCTATTTATTTTGGGTAAAAATTATAAATATGGTAATGACTACTAATTCATATATCATCATTAATGTAAACTTCATATAAGTATTATTTTTGGTAAGACTATTAAAATAAATTAATTACTAATAATTTATATGTCACTATTAAATTAATATATATATGTAATATGAAATCAAGCTATGATCATATAACTTACTATATTATATATCAAAGTATAATATAATAAAATATAGGTATAATATAATTATGAATTTACATTTACATCAACTTACATATTACATCATGATTTTCTATATAAATATATAGCACATTTATCTCTAGAAAATTATTGATGGGTATTCAATCATCACAAATTAATGTCAGTCTAAAGGCACAAACTAACACATACATATGGTTTGATAGTCAAATTATTAACATTAGTTATCATTGTATCGAGGGATTAGTTAGACAATCTGATTATATTCTCAATTTAACATATCTTAACTAAAACAAGGAAAATCCCAATTTTATTAGAATTGTACTATTGTATGGATGGTACATATATGAACTACGGTGATGGATGACATATCGATCTCTTTGGAAATGAATAACTTTATTAATATATCATATAAGTAAACTTTGTATATAAGTTTACTATGATAGTTTTACGTTTATTAGATATGCAAGGAAATCAACTAAATTGATAAACCAAATCAATCAATAACTGAGTTACAAAATATGTCTTATGATTGTATTTCCATTCTTTAAAGTAAAATATAACTATGAGCGCTCAAAGTTAAATTATGTGTTTCTAGTATAATTATTATTAATATTAATTCTGCACATGTCGCATGAAAACACTAGCTAAAAGAGAAAAGAAAGTACACTTCAACAAACTATTAGGTATACTCCTTTCAACACACCCCATGGTTAATACAAAAACTCACATTCCTATATATTGGAACATAACCAACCTAACTAATTCTTACTGAACAGAAAAATATTTGCAATCAAAAGGGACAGTTTTGGTCATAATGACTTTGGGATCCGAGAAATGTGCTGCCTCCAACCCAATCTGATTCTCATGTGCAAAAGAAATTCAAAAAGTGACCTATTGTGAAATGCACTGAAAGATCTTATAATAAGATATGTGTTTCATATGAACCAAGGTAAAATGGACCACTCACTAAAAAAGTGTGTCTTAGTTGGAAAGTGCGTGATTGTGTAACTGGTGTTTGAAAATGTGTCATTGAGTATAATATTCTCTATATTCTTTGAGTCCACCAAATAAAATTTATTACATGCCGGTATTTTCAAATTGTTCAAAATTTATATTAATTAATTTACTTCATTTAATTGAACTAAAATCAAATTAAATCTAATCTAACTAAAAACTACGTTAGTTTAATGGCATTCTGAGAAAAGAACAGCCACATCAAAGATTTAAAGAACATATAAGAGTGGAGAAATTTTTTAGGTTAAAAACTAACCATACATTTGTCACTAGCCAAAAAACGCTCTATTTCTTTAACGGGAACAATCTAACTATTTGCATATAATTATATTTATTATTTTTTCGCATTACAAATCTTTTGATAATTCAATCAAATATTTTGTGCAAAACGGATTTGGTCTTAGTATGTGATTGCAAGAAAAAAAACATCTTCTACTAAGACTATGTGATTATTCTAGTTTATATAAGATTTTGGGATGCTACATCAGCATTATTGGTTTATGTTGGACGATTCAAACACATAGCCAAATCTCTCGTGAGTCTGCGATAGCATGCTTTTGAGTCAATGTTGAAGATTTGGCCCTCAGGAAAGCTCTTGATAATTGCAGAAAACTAGGATAAAAAGAGTGAGGTGTGAAGATGGCTTTAACAGCTCATCAAAACAATAAAAGATGGTAACTCAGTAAATTTACAGCATTGTAGCTGATAGAATCTTTTTTGTTGCTTTGAGTTTGTTTCTTTTGTGTGGATCTGTGTGAGGAAACAGAGATGTCGAGTGTGTAGCAAGTATATTTTAGCTGCTGAAGAAGCTTTGATGGTCGTTACTTATCTTTTATTAGAATTAACTAGATGTTTTTCGCTGCGTGTGGGCTATAAGTATTTTAGAAATTTGTATTCATTATTATTTTTCTTGTTTTGATATCTTTGTATTTATGGGGTTGTTTTTATTTCAAGTTTTTTGGTCCAATGTGAATTTTTATTTCTATCATTTTGTCATTAACTGTAAAATAAGAACGTTTGAAATAGTATGTACACATATCTTTTGTTAATAGTACTACATATTAGTAATCCAAAAGAGCTCAGTATGAATAACATCAATAAAGGAAAAATGATTGTTTGGAGCTATTTGTTTTTTTTTCAAATTTATGTGGGTATTTTATATTTGCATTTTAATCTATCTAGTGTTTTTTCTTAAACTTCTAACAACCCAATGCAGAATTATTATTTTTATTGTTGCTGTTCAGGTGAGTTTAACTTAAAAAAAATATTGTATATGGTAGTTTAACTTGAGCTTTTATTTTTATAACCTTTATATATTTTTATATTAATGTTCGTTACTAATATGACTTTGTTTGTTATCTTATACACACCAAAATGATGGCCGAGTGAATAAGTCAATATCAAAACTTTCACTCTTTGTAACTCAATAATTGTTTGAAATTAGCTGTTTCTTAATCCCATACAGAGAAAGAGGTATAAATGTTATACAATATTTTTTTGAATATGAAAGCTTCATTAGAGGTGACTATTTTGTCTGAATAATTGAATTTTTAGTATATGCGTGTTATAAGTAAGCTTATTACAAAATTTAATTTTGTTTATGATTTTGGAGATACATACTTTGTATAATGCATATTTACCTTATCTATTTGAAGAATAATTTATTTAAATTTATGTTTTCGCCTAAAATAAATTTGAGAAGTTACTTGGTAGCCTACAATGGTAGGTATGCGATTATAGTGCAAACGTAGCAATTGATTGTAATTTCACCCAAAATATAGGGAGGTGTCTTAGGAACATATTCTTTGATTGAGAATATTGTTGTTGTTCATGTAACTTTGACATATGAATGCATCATTAGCCTTAGTTCCTATGGTTCAGATGTTCCATTGATTGTGAGATTTCATAAATTTATCTTTTTTTGTCATTCTTCATAAATTTATCTTTATAATTTTTTTTGTGTTAGTTTCAATGCAATTTGCTATCCACTGCTTATATTTGGTAGTGTAATTTTCATGTTAATAACTTCTAGACATAATATCAAATATTTTAAATTATTATAATATATCCGTCTGATAAAAAATAAGAAAAAGTTTAAACTTTTATGAGTTTATCTGTTGTTTGTCTCATTATATATTTCTCATATTAATTTGATATGAACGATTTGCAAATATTCATTGCTTATCGTAAGTTTTTGTTCAAAATATATTCGTCTGATAAAAATAAGAACATTTTGTTCTATATCATGTTGATGGTAACTTTTTGCATTTTTGGATGTATATATATCATCAAGTTTTCTCATTTTGGATTTTAATTTTGATCTTCTATTGCTACTGCGTAAGGAATGTATAGAGACAATATTTTCTTCCCGTTCTCCACACTAATATTTTTCGATGTAGTTAATTTTCATTTTTCCTTTTAAAATGATTCTTTCATTTCATGTTGTCTTTCTTTTGGTCTGTGTACATCATTTAACTGTGTGTGATTTGGTTTGCTTAATGCTTTTTGGCTTATCCAGTCTTATGATTTGTGTATGCGTTGTCGGGTTTCTTTTGATATAGTTGTGAATGTGTGTTATTGTGTATTATTTGATGGGTTGAAGTGATGTTCACGTAAATTAAGATTACATTAGATACGATAAGAAAGTGATATTACGACACAAGTGATTGTAAGTATATTATTTTAGATAATTTTCACGAAGAGGAATTATAATTGTAAAACAAATAAAAAACTTGGCTTTGTCATTTCTCGTTCTTTTTTTTGGTCTAAAATGATGATAAGAATCATCTTTGATTCTGCTCGTTTAGATAATGTTTCTATTTTTAATTAATGTCTTTCTTTTTTGTCTATCCCACCAAAAAGAATATTACAATCAAACCTTAAGTAAATTAAAAGAAAAGTAAAAGATCTAACTATGGTTTTATTATCATATAGAAAAATCAAGATAACAACAAATGAAAAAGTGGCTGGAGGATGGATTCTACTTGGAACAATTCTCGAAGGTCAATCTCTAAATTCTTGGAGCCGAATGCCACATTGGCAAAACCGGTGTAAATGTTTTCAAGAATGACCAACTCTAAGGTTTTGAGGCTATAACGTGATTTGTATTTCTCTAAATATTTTAAACTGTCTAAGAAGTTATTCGTGGACATACCTGCAGTGAAAGCAATTTACAGGAATTGGTTTTGCATGGTATCATTGCGATGATGACCGTAGCCTAGTTCTTCCCATTTTCAGTTTCTCCAACTTTGTTTCTTCTTTTTTGAGTTTGCAACCTAACCCAAAGCTATTTCTATCTCGCCTTTGATGGCTACTACGGAGATTGACTAAGATTTGAAATGCCATAGCTCAGTTCTTTGAAAACCCTATAAACTAATAAAATAGCAAGAGAGTGAGTTCTAATCTTCTTCTTCATTTGTTTTGGTTGCTCTCCGTGAGCCACTTAGCACCATGACAAATTTCTGAAAAAAGCAGTTTTCAATTTTGTGCCTAAACATAAAGAAATATCTAATGTAAAACATATTAATACATAACTCAAAACCATTATCGACTTCGTAATAAGTGAGGTAAATTGAAATGGTAAAGTGCAACAAAAACTTCTCAGTAAATCTTTTCCAGAAATCACACCTCTGTTAACGCAATCAGCATCAAAATCTTCCAATGAAGAAAACCTGATTCTCTTTGCTCAATCTAATAACAGTTTCCTTTGATTTCACTCAATATGGTTGTTGTGAGCGAAACAAATTTGCGAATTTATTGTCCATCTCTATGTCGCATAGTTAATCCTCTCAGAGAGTTTTACGGGATTTCTGGAAGCAATCTTAGAGGAACCAGTTATATGCGAATGAGATAGAGAGGGAGGTGAAACGCATACATAAAGACGAGAGTAAAGAAGAGAATTGATTGATTATAAGTGGATGTGGCGGCTAACGAGGCTTCATGAACTCAAATTCGGAGAAGACGAATGGTCCAATGGAAGATATGGACCGAAGAAGCCATTGGTGGTCTAGGGTACCTGAAATGGGATCGTTTTGGCCCTCACAAAATATTTAGGCTCAGGCGAAGAAGCCTAAGCATTAATTCATTCTCTGACATGAGGCTTAAGTGATGTGGCAAAAATATTGTTTGTGATTTATTTATTTTATTAAATACGTGGCAGGCTTTAGCATTGAACGTATTGAATTTGCATTGTTAGATGAATGTTGTGTTGAAAAATATACTAACAATATTGTAAAATTTATTACTAGAGCTTGATTTGTGCGTCTGCGCATAATTAAGTTTTACTTATTTCTAAATTGTTTAATAACAATACTAAGCATAAAGATATATGTTATTAAGATATTTATAGGTTTCTATTAACCTATCCAGACTTGGAAGAATCCGACTCAAACCCCTCCAAAATTTATAATATCGAACACAAAATTTTAAAATCCAAAAAATTGATACCCAAAAATCGATCTGTACCGAACGTATTATATGTATCCAAATCGCTTCCAAGAAATCCCCGTAAAACTCCTCTGAAGAGGATTAAGCTATGGAACATAGAGATGGACAATAAATTCGCAAATTTGTTTCGCTCACAACAACCATATTGAGTGAAATCAAAGGAAACTGTTATTAGATTGAGCAAAGAGAATCAGGTTTTCTTCATTGGAAGATTTTGATGCTGATTGCGTTAACAGAGGTGTGATTTCTGGAAAAGATTTACTGAGAAGTTTTTGTTGCACTTTACCATTTCAATTTACCTCACTTATTACGAAGTCGATAATGGTTTTTGAGTTTATGTTATTATATGTTTTACATTAGATATTTCTTTATGTTTAGGCACAAAATTGAAAACTGCTTTTTCAGAAATTTGTCATGGTGCTAAGTGGCTCACGGAGAGCAACCAAAACAAATGAAGAAGAAGATTAGAACTCACTCTCTTGCTATTTATTAAGTTTATAGGGTTTTCAAAGAACTGAGCTATGGCATTTCAAATCTTAGTCAATCTCCCGTAGTAGCCATCAAAGGCGAGATAGAAATAGCTTTGGGTTAGGTTGCAAAACTCAAAAAAGAAGAAACAAAGTTGGAGAAACTGAAAATGGGAAGAACTAGGCTACGGTCATCATCGCAATGATACATGCAAACCAATTCCTGTAAATTGCTTTCACTGCAGGTATGTCCACGAATAACTTCTTAGACAGTTTAAAAATATTTAGAGAAATACAAATCACGTTATAGCCTCAAAACCTTAGAGTTGGTCATTCTTGAAAACATTTACACCGTTTTGCCATGTGGCATTGGGCTCCAAGAATTTAGAGATTGACCTTCGAGAATTGTTCCAAGTAGAATCCATCCTCCAGCCACTTTTTCATTTGTTGTTATCTTGATTTTCTATATGATAATAAAACCATAGTTAGATCTTTTACTTTTCTTTTAATTTACTTAAGGTTTGATTGTAATATTCTTTTTGGTTGGGATAGACAAAAAGAAAGACATTTAATTAAAAATAGAAACATTATCTAAACGAAGCAGAATCAAAGATGATTCTTATCATCATTTTAGACCAAAAAAAAAGAACGAGAAATGACAAAGCCAAGTTTTTATTTGTTTTACAATTATAATTCCTCTTCGTGAAAATTATCTAAAATAATATACTTACAAATCACTTGTGTCGTAATATCACTTTCTTATCGTATCTAATGTAATCTTAATTTACGTGAACATCAACTTCAACCCATCAAAATAATACACAATAACACACATTCACAAACTATATCAAAAGAAACCCGACAACGCATACACAAATCATAAGACTGGGATAAGCCAAAAGCATTAAGCAAACCAAATCACACACAGTTAAATGATGTACACAGACCAAAAGAAAGACAACATGAAATGAAAAGAATCATTTTAAAAGGAAAAATGAAAATTAACTACATCGAAAAATATTAGTGTGGAGAACGGGAAGAAAATATTGTCTCTATACATTCCTTACGCAGTAGCAATAGAAGATCAAAATTAAAATCCAAAATGAGAAAAACTTGATGATATATATACATCCAAAAATGCAAAAAAGTTACCATCAACATGATATAGAACAAAATGTTCTTATTTTTATCAGACGAATATATTTTGAACAAAAACTTACGATAAGCAATGAATATTTGCAAATCGTTCATATCAAATTAATATGAGAAATATATAATGAGACAAACAACAGATAAACTCATAAAAGTTTAAACTTTTTCTTATTTTTATCAGACGGATATATTTATAAATAATTTAAAATATTTGATATTATGTCTAGAAGTTATTAACATGAAAATTACACTACCAAATATAAGCAGTGGATAGCAAATTGCATTGAAACTAACACAAAAAAAATTATAAAGATAAATTTATGAAGATGACAAAAAAAGATAAATTTATGAAATCTCACAATCAATGGAACATCTGAACCATAGGAACTAAGGCTAATGATGCATTCATATGTCAAAGTTACATGAACAACAACAATATTCTCAATCAAAGAATATGTTCCTAAGACACCTCCCTATATTTTGGGTGAAATTACAATCAATTGCTACGTTTTGCACTATAATCGCATACCTACCATTGGTAGGCTACCAAGTAACTTCTCAAATTTATTTTAGGCGAAAAACATAAATTTAAATAAATTATTCTTCAAATAGATAAGGTAAATATGCATTATACAAAGTATGTATCTCCAAAATCCATAAACAAAATTAAATTTTGTAATAAGCTTACTTATAAACACGCATATACTAAAAATTCAATTATTCAGACAAAATAGTCACCTCTAATGAAGCTTTCATATCAAAAAAATATTGTATAACATTTATACCTCTTTCTCTGTATGGGATTAAGAAACAGCTAATTTCAAACAATTATTGAGTTACAAAGAGTGAAAGTTTTGATATTGACTTATTCACTCGGCCAATCATTTTGGTGTGTATAAGATAACAAACAAAGTCATATTAGTAACGAACATTAATATAAAAAATATATAAAGGTTATAAAAATAAAAGCTCAAGTTAAACTACCATATACAATATTTTTTTTAAGTTAAACTCACCTGAACAGCAACAATAAAAATAATAATTCTGCATTGGGTTGTTAGAAGTTTAAGAAAAACACTAGATAGATTAAAATGCAAATATAAAATACCCACATAAATTTGAAAAAAAAAACAAATAGCTCCAAACAATCATTTTTCCTTTATTGATGTTATTCATACTGACCTTTTTGGATTACTAATATGTAGTACTATTAACAAAAGATATGTGTACATACTATTTCAAACGTTCTTATTTTACAGTTAATGACAAAATGATAGAAATAAAAATTCACATTGGACCAAAAAAACTTTGAAATAAAAACAACCCCATAAATACAAAGATATCAAAACAAGAAAAATAATAATGAATACAAATTTCTAAAATACTTATAGCCCACACGCGCGAAAAAACGATCTAGTTAATTCTAATAAAAGATAAGTAACGACCATCAAAGCTTCTTCAGCAGCTAAAATATACTTGCTACACACTCGACATCTCTGTTTCCTCACACAAGATCCACACAAAAGAAACAAACTCAAAGCAACAAAAAAGATTCTATCAGCTACAATGCTGTAAATTTACTGAGTTACCATCTTTTATTGTTTTGATGAGCTGTTAAAGCCATCTTCACACCTCACTCTTTTTATCCTAGTTTTCTGCAATTATCAAGAGCTTTCCTGAGGGCCAAATCTTCAACATTGACTCAAAAGCATGCTATCGCAGACTCACGAGAGATTTGGCTATGTGTTTGAATCGTCCAACATAAACCAATAATGCTGATGTAGCATCCCAAAATCTATATATAAACTAGAATAATCACATAGTCTTAGTAGAAGTGTTTTTTTTTCTTGCAATCACATACTAAGACCAAATCCGTTTTGCACAAAATATTTGATTGAATTATCAAAAGATTTGTAATGCGAAAAAATAATAAAATATAATTAAATGCAAATAGTTAGATTGTTCCCCGTTAAAGAAATTAGAGCGTTTTTTGGCTAGTGACAAATGTATGGTTAGTTTTTTAACCTAAAAAATTTTCTCCACTCTTATATGTTCTTTAATCTTTGATGTGGCTGTTCTTTTCTCAGAATGCCATTAAACTAACGTAGTTTTTAGTTAGATTAGATTTAATTTGATTTTAGTTCAATTAAATGAAGTAAATTAATTAATATAAATTTTGAACAATTTGAAAATACCGGCATGTAATAAATTTTATTTGGTGGACTCAAAGAATATAGAGAATATTATACTCAATGACACATTTTCAAACACCAGTTACACAATCACGCACTTTCCAACTAAGACACACTTTTTTAGTGAGTGGTCCATTTTACCTTTGGTTCAATGAAACACATTTCTTATTATAAGATCTTTCAGTGCATTTCACAATAGGTCACTTTTTGAATTTCTTTGCACATAGAATCAGATTGGGTTGGAGGCACACATTTCTGGATCCCAAAGTCATTTATGGACCAAACTGTCCCTTTTGATTGCAAATATTTTTTCTTGTTCAGGTAAGAATTAGTTAGGTTGGTTATGTTCAATATATTGGAATGTGAGTTTTTGTATTAACCATGGGGTTTGTGAAAGGAAGTATACCTAATAGTTTGTTTGAAGTGTACTTTTCTTTTCTCTTTTAGCTAGTGTTTTCATGCGGCATGTGCAGAATTAATTATTTTAAATATAATATTTTTACTAAAAAAAAATTTACATTTGAGCATCATCATTATTATATTTTAACTTTAATAATTTGGAAAAATCATAAACATATTTTTGTAATCTCATTTATTTGATTTGGTTTAACAATTTAAGTTTGATTTCCTTTCAATTATAATAAATTTAAAATTACATATAAAATAACAAATTTAATTATATTATATTTAATAATTAATTAATTCAAATATGTCATCAATCACCTAGTTATATATGTACATATATATAATATAAATTCTAAAAAAATGGATTTTATTTGTTTTAGTTAAGATATGTTAAATTGAGAAAAATCAATTTTTAACTAACTCAATAAATTGATAAATAAATTGTTAATAATTTGACTATCAAACAATATGTTTGTTTAGTTTTGCTTTAGTATTGTATTTGTTGATGAATACATCAATTAATTTTAGTAAAATGTATATATTTATAGAAAATATGATATATGTAAGTTGATGTAAATGAATTTCATAATTATATTTACCTTATTTTTTTATTAATTATATATAAATATATATATATATATATATAAATATATATACACATATATATACATATATTAATTTAATGGTGACATATAAACTATTAGTAATTAATCTATTTTAATAGTCTTACCAAAAATAAGACTTATATAAAAAGTTTACATTAATCATGATATATGAATTAGTAGTCATTGCCATATTTATAATTTTTACCCAAAATAAATATTTTATAAGGAAAATTGTACATTTAACAATTAGTGTAGTGCCATGACATATTTTTTCAAAAATCTTTTTTTTGTTGAAATTGAACGTGATGATGACACATATGCATATCACTTCACAAATAATGTCTTGGGAAGAAGATTTGAAAAGTAGTTAATAAGTGAGTTGTTTTTGGTGAAGGAACATTATTTGAATTATTTTTTATTCCATCATATTTCATTCCTTATTATTTTGTTTTCTAATATGTAAATACCTGTATATATTATATTTATAAAAAATTATATATTTCTTATTATTTTGAAATCCATATAATTTATTGTACATGTGTTAGGTGGATGTTGCCATAGAAAATATGGATAAGATTTTCAAGTATCGAAGAAATATGGACGAGAGAATTGTGCACATGTGAATTGTGTAAAACTTCAAATTTCATAAACCTCAATTGTTTATATGTGATCGAACCACATAAGTTTGTAAAATAGAATACTCATCTAAGTTTTCTTTGGAAAAGGAAAAATATGGATTGGAAAACGTTAACTTAGAAGATGTGGATATGATAAATGTTGACACAAAAACTATGAACAGTTAAACGTGGATAAATGATTTGTTATATAGAACAGAAAATTCTAAGACGGAGACGCGAGAATTGAGTGTTGTGGAAAAGAGATGTGAATAAAAGTTATTATCAAATTAATCAAGTTAAAAGAAAAAGAAAAAAAACAATTATGTTTTTAGTATTGAGGATTTATATCTTACTGTTTTGATGAGTTTTAGGATTTGCTTTTAGTTCATTTAGATCATATTAGGATTCATTTAGATCATTAATCATATTAGGATTCATTTAGAAGTTTTAGATGAATATATTTATTCACTTTCTTTTGACAGAGGTCTGGAGTGCATAGTTCAAAATTTGAGACTACATCAAGAGGACCTTTTACACATTTTTATATTTTTGGAGTAAAAACATGAATAACCAAAAGGTGAAGGACCACAATTAGAAAAAATGAAACTTCACCATTGCTTCTCTGAGCTTTTGGATCGACGGTGACCACTGTGTGGAGTTGAGTTGAGACGAGCAGCAAAGAGAGAAGAAGAGATGACGACGACGGTGGTTACAAGCAGTGGAGGATAAGTTCAGCCGCAATTTAAAGGATGGGCTTTTGGATCTCTCGCCTATAGAAATATCGAACCACAGTTTGCCAGAAAACGCATTCACAGTTCACCCAAAAGCATTACTAGAATAAGGCATGTAATGCTCGAAAGTTACAGCTTGGCTTAAAGGGCCAGTTTCGAGCATAATCACATGACCACCTGTAAGTCCATCTTCTTTGTACATCATCACATACTCTTCAGCATATTTATCTGATTCTAAGTTAGTCACGAGGACATAACCATCTTCCTTCAAGTCACTTAGAGTGGATCCAACAATTTGTTTTACTTTCCTCTTCAAAGACACACACAAAATTAACGAAAAAAGAATTTATCTTTCGAAATGGGTGAGCTTGAATTCAATTAATACCTTGTGGATGTCAATGTCAGGTCAGAACTAAACAAAAGCTATGGCTTGTACTCTCGACGGTTTGGAGAAATTGAGATGCTTTTTCAACTCAGAGAAAGTGGGACAATTGGGATACAGTTGAGATGTGTGAGGATTTAGAGAAAGTGGTGTTTGTTAAGAGTGAGGAAGAGAACGTTTTAGTTTCTTTTTATTTTTTTTCTTAGTGATAACTTACCATGTATTCATTTAGTCAAAGATATGATAATGTGAGAAATCGTCTGTAGCGCCTTCGGGTGAAATTTTTATTTCTGTATTGTCCTTCTTATAATTCTATTTTTTTTAATTATTTTTAAATGACAAAACGAGTGAAATACCAAAAAACCAAGAGAAGTTAAGATAATTGCAATGAAAACCAGGGTCAAGCCCACCCATCCAATGATTCGTCGGATTTATTTGGATAAACCAACAAATCCCTAAAATCAAACGCGATTTCTAATCGCAGGCCAAATTCGCGATTGATAAAGAGGCTTCTCTTTTAAAATATAATTCCCGACTCTTTAGTTGCCTTAGTTCTCTAGTTTGTTTCATCTCTCTATCTCGTTTCTCTCTCTCTCGTCTCTCCCTCTCTCTCGTCTATCTCTCGAGTTTCCTATTCGAACGAACGATCTCAGAGGAAAGCAACCAGAAATCAAGAGGTAAAATCGATTCTTCACTGCTTCAATTTTGCTTCAACCAGAAATCGACCAAAATTTGAAGTCGATCTCGTCGACTCAGTCTCATTGTCTATGTCGTGTCTCTCTTTTTCTATGTCGTGTCTCTCTTTGGATCGATTTGATCTCGCCTCGGTCTGCTTTTGTTGTTCTTAGCAGGGAGAGTCAATGGCGAAGACACGATGGACTAAAAAGAAGAAAACGAAACGTGTGAAGGATATACGTACTCTTGTGAACGTGAAGTCAGATAAAGGAGAAAAAGGAGGAGAAAAAGAGATGAAGGAGGCGGCAAAAAGGAACGAGGATTCGGTTGAATATGTAAGAGTAGAGACTGAGGGGAACACAGTTGTAGAGGAAGAAGAGACGAACACAGTTGAAGAGGAGATAGAAGAAGAATCAGAGGAGAAAGAAGAAGAATCAGAGGAGAAAGAAGAAGAATCAGAAAACGAAGAAGTTTTAGAAGAAGAAAAAGAGAAGTCGGGAACTGAAGAAGTAGAGTAAGAAGAAAAGGAGAACTCGGGAGATGAAGATGAAGAAGAATCGCAGGAGAACGCAAAAGATGAAGCAGAAGAAGAAGGTGTCGCTGAAGAACAACATGAAGACATGGCCGAGACCAATTAGAGGAACATACAAATGTGAGTATTTTTGTTTTACTAGTAGTGTAACTAAGTAAAACTAAGTAATTTTGTTGTACTACAAGTGTAACTAAGTAATACTAATTCTCACTGTTGTTTGTTTGCAGGATTCTGATGATGAGCCAAGGGCTATGAAACCGGTGGCCATGTACTTTCCACTGAATGAGTATAGGAAGAAGATTAAGTTATCTACGAGGTGCTTTATTGCAGATGTTCTGAAAACCATGAAGGAGTTAAAGCCGCCAATGAGTAATTTAGAGAAGAGTTGGTTTGAGACTCATCCGCAGTTCAAACACATATTCTACATGCCTAACGATGGAAACCACAAGGTAATGGGGATGTGGATGCTCCTCCTCCGAACCGTACAGATAGAGAAGGGAAAAGAAGCTTGGTTTGCTGTGAATGGTTCTCCCATCCGCTATGGGATTAGGGAGCATGCTTTGATATCTGGATTGAACTGTCGAAACTATCCACATAACTACAAGGAAGCTGGAGGCACGAGGTTTGTGAGGAAAATATATGGGAATGGAATAATAAGATATCAAGATGTGAAAGCAAAGCTTCAAGAGGGAATGGAGCCTTCTCGGGATAGGTTGAGGCTGTTGGTGCTGTACTTCCTCTCTAGTATTATTTGTGGGCAGAGAAAGACCGGGAAAGATGCACCTTCTGTGGAGCCATTTTTGCTGCGGGCAGTTGATGATCTCAACTTATGTCAATCATTCCCTTGAGGAAGATTTTCCTTTGACTACATGCTGAAAGAGATAGCACACACGATGGCTCACTTTGAAGGGGAGGTTAAGGAAGGTGTGATATGGCCATTTCCCGGTTTCTTTATTCCAATGGAGGTAAGTGTTTTAAGTACTATGTGAATCATATGGCTAGAATGTAGGAATGTGTGATTTTGACATTTTGTGGTTATTTTTTCATGTGTAGCTTTTAGCATTCGAGGCCATACCAGAATTAGGGAACAAATTCCGAGTATCGGATCTTGATGGCGTAGACTCAGCATGTCCAAGGATGTGTAAATCAAAGTTCAAGAGAAGTGAGATGAAAAGATTTCCCCTTTCGGAAATAAACAAAGGTCTTGGGTCAGCTAAGGTCAGTTTTTGTCTGAATATGAATATGTTGTGGCTATCCATGTTCTGAAAATAATAAAGCTCTTCTCTTAAAATGTAGGATATTGAGAACATCTTGTCCGTGACTGATGAAGAAGAAGAGTTACTAGGACAGATAACAGAACCAGAGGATATTGATGATCACCATGACGTGATTGTGGAGTGTTGGATGAAGAGGATACAAGCCGGATATGTTGTCAGGTTTGAAGATATGTTCGATGAGGATGCGGCTGCCCGAAAGGCTCCTCAGATTACCTGTCCTGAAAATGATGGGAACGAGACACGCGACTCGGAAGCTGTAGTGCAGGAGGCGCTAGCTGGGTTGAACACAGAGTGAAAGAAGCAAGTTGAAGAGTGGATGAAGAAAGTTGATGACAAGGTTGGAGAGTTCGATTTAAGACTTGCTGCCTCGGAAGCAAGTGTGCAGGAGGCGTTAGCTGGTTTGAAGCGGAAGAAGAGAGTTGAGGGGGTTGGTAACTCATAGAAGGTAATGAAGAGGTCGAAGAGGCATAAGAGGAGCACTTAGAGTGTTCCTTTTGGTTGGAACTTAGATTGTTGCTTTTGTTGGTTTGTTTCGCTTGTACTAAAAAATGTTTTGGTTCGAATTTAGACTTATGATGCTTGATGCTTGTCGTTGTTGAAACTTGTACTAAATGCTTTTGGTTAGAACTTAAGACTTATGATGCTTTGTATTACTAGTAAAATTAAGTTCATACTAGTGAAACTAGTACAACCAGCATTTGTACTACTAGTAAAACTAAGATCATACTAGTGAAACTAGTACAACCAGGATTTGTATTACTAGTAAAACTAATTAAGATCATACTAGAGAAATTAACACATAGATAGAACATAAGAAACCATAAGTTTTAATACAACAAAGAGATAATTAAACATAGAGAGAATTAAACTTAGAGAAACCACAAGTCTTAAGACTTTTATTATCTGAAAACCACATGAAAGATAGCATTAGGACTTTTATTTTCTTGAGCAGAGCAATCTCCTCAGTCATCGCCGTTGCACAGCTTCTTGAGCATGGCAATATCATTTGCCATCTCATCCACCTCATGTCTCAAGCGACGAACCTCCTCCTGAACACCAAACACCCAGGGTTGACGGAAGTGGAGTCCATCGTCTTGTAACACCATAGTTTTACTCAGTTTCACATAATTGTACAGAAGGCACAAACTCTCGAAAATTACCTTGTATGCACTGCACGTGAAGTATCGATGCCCAGGGTTGGTATCAAAGTCTCCAGGATACTTTGGTTCTAGATTGGTTCTAGGACATGGGGCGTCGTCGATGATTCTTGCTCCACAAGGACACTTGGTTGGGATCCCGTAGTGTGCATCGGCAACGAATTGGAGCATGTCGAAGTGAGCTTTCATCTTCTTCATCTCCCTCCTCTCCAGTTTCTCAACCCATGGATCCATTTTCTAAAGCAGGGAATTTTCGATGAAAGAGAAAGTTGAAGATGATGTGTGAATGAGGTGAAGAATGAGGAGACGAGAGTAGATAAAGGACTCGATAGAGGAGAGAGAGGTAGAGTCAACACGACAAGAGAGAGGGAGAGTGGACAAGACTGGACAGAGAAAAAGAAGATTCTCGAGGTTCCCCAAAAACTATTTAAAAAACTACCCGCCAAATCCTGAAATTTTTGTAAATCCCGCCAAAAAATAGTCACAGTTGTCCACAAGATAATAGTTCTACGAAATTTACAAATAGTTGTACTTTCATGATTTTCGATAATATTAGTTGTACATGTACTTAAATGGCATTTTGCTAGTTGTCCAGTTGATTGTAATGCATTAATATAAGTTTATTAGTGTTTCGCACAGTAAAATTTGTACTACTCCATTTTATTTGGTTTTGAATGTTTACTTGTGACATTTTTCACAAAGTGACTCTCAAAGTCCATATAGTGTGTTGGATTGTTTTGAATATTAAGAAATGATGAAGAGTACACCATTTTCGATTCCCTGTTTAATTTTATTCTAATAACCAAAGATTTGATTTCGTATTATGATGTAACTTTCAAAATTTAAACATTTCGATTCCCAACTAAAATTTAGTCTTGCAAAGACAATCTAGTATTACACAAACAGAAACAGTTCTCCATAGTTGCACACAGACAGAAAACAGTTCTACATAGTTGCACACAAATAGAAAACAATCTCAAACCCGTCGATCTCCGAATAGCAACCATTGTAGGCTTTGTCTAGGACGCCTTTTATTCTGCGTCCTTGGCCGACGTTCCCCAGCTGATGGAAACCTTTTCACTCTCTTTCTTCCCCTCTTCTCTTGGCGCTTTGGAGGTACGATCTTCATTTCTTTGATGTAATCTGGGACATCCCATTGACTCCTATTAGAAACCACATAAATAGACCTGTAATACGCCAATGCCCACAGCTCTGTCCAACAGTATTTAGAGATCAAATCTTCCATCACAAGATCAGAACCACTATCATGGGTTCTAGAGTAGAAAATGTAAGCCGCTATTCCATGGACGCAAGGATACTTTTCTAAATCAAAGAACCGACGACTGCAACTTTTGGCAACTAAGTTCATCAAATACGGCTTCCCATCACTCCCGACGATATTGTATTCAAGGTTGAAAGAGTTTATCTGCGAGACAATTAGGCATCTGGCTTCTGACCATGTGTCGTGCACATAGTTTTCCACTAGAGGTACTAGTTTGCGGTCACTGCTTCCACTAACGGTTTCTTTCCTATGCTCATTGAACCAATCAGATGTGTTTTTAATGATAGTATCCAACAAGAGGATTAAAGAGTACTTCCTCGCATCACTGAACACGCTATTCATCGACTCCACAACGTTGCTTGTGTCGATGTTGTATCGATCTCCCAGAAACCAACACCTTGCCCACTTTTCTTTCTCACTACTTTCCTCTAAATATTTGGCAGCAGCTGGAAATCGAATCTTGAAAGTAGAGTACTCAGCGTTAAATTCAGGCACAGTGTAAATCCGAGCAATCTCCATAAATTTCCACTGAACAGTTTCTTTGTTGACATTATTCACTTTAGCTTTCACATTTTGAGCCAAATGCCAGATACAATGCGCATGATGAGCCATCGGAAATACTTTAGCTATGGCAGTGATGAGGCTTCCATTTCTGTCGCTCATAAACACCAACTCCGATGAATCAGGAACAATGGTTTTGAACATCTCGAAAAACCAACTCCAGCTTTCCTTATTCTCACCACCTAGCACACCAAAAGCTAAAGGATAATGGTGGCCGATTAGGATCATGGGCCGTTGCAAAAACAAGTACACCACCATATCCATTTTTCAAAAAGGTAGCATCCACGGTTACAACTTTCCTCATCACTTTAAAACTTTCTATGGTAGCTCCCAAAGCGATGAACAAGTACTTGAATCTGCCCTCATCATCTAATTTAACACTCGTGATTGTTTGGGGATTGATCTTCTCTAACATGTACAAATAAGAGTTCAACATCTGATAATTTTCGTCAGGAGTCCCACACAACTGGCTCACAACTTCGTTTTTACCTCTCAAAGCAGTGGAGTAAGATATTTTAATTTTAAATATTTTTGGAAATAATATTTTTGGAAAAAACTTTTTTAATTTTAAATATTTTTGGAAATAATATTTTTATTATTATAATTTGATATTATCCTTTTATGAAATATATAAAATGTATAAGTTTTTTAATTTTTATTTTAAAATAATTTTTATTTTAAATAATTTTTATTTTTATTTCATTTTAAACTGTTTGTTTTTCTTTTTAAAAATGTGAAGGAATATTTTTATTTTTTTTTAAAAAGTTTCAAATACCATCATAAGAGGTGGTATTTCAATCTATTGTTTTTCACTATGAAATGTCATCCAAGTTCCACCAAATCTCATTTGACGGATTTAGTTGACAAAATCCATATTTTCCAATAAATTAAAATTTGCGAGAACTTCTACAAATGACTAATCTAATAAGCTCAGATTTCATATAAAATTTATAAATGATAGATACAATAAGGGGGAATTTGAGAAAAAAAAATCCTCTCAAATCCTTGATCCAATAAGACGCCCTTAGTTTTTTGTTTTTGGTTTTTTAAAACTTAATTAGTTTGGGTTAAACCGGTTTAATTTTATAAACCGAAATCATTTGTAAATCAATAATTAATAATAAAACAGATTAAAATTCTAAACCAGATTTTATTTTATAATAAAAAAATATTTTAATAATAACAGGATATTTATGTTTAATAATAAATAAATTTTATAATAATAGCAAATTATAACAAATGCCATCTTGTAGTTCAAATACAATAGCATTATAAAACTGCTATAATATAGGAGAGACCTAAGATAACTGTGACAAACATAGCGGTTTCAGTAATACTAACAATAGCATATAATAGTTGTTTCCTTATGCCAAGAACGAACATTTTTTCATAGTGACTTGGATGATGAATTATGGATGAGATATTTGAACCACGAATTGTGGATGGACAAGTTGTGTAAAAGTAAGTTATAAATTCGTGTGTTGCTTTTGTTGTGCTCTATCCTTCTGGTACCTTCTTCAGTTTTAGTTTAACTACTAATATACAAACATGTAAAAGTATTAAAGACACAAAATTAATCTAGTTCATAACTAACATATACAAAAGGCGAGATCCAATAAATTAAGAGAAAGATTTAATTATTTTTACGATTGAGAGGGATTGTAATGGTAAGTGTTAATTATTTAGAAAGAGCTTATGGTTTTCAAAAGTGACAAAAAAGAAAAATGAAAGATGTGGACAACTTAAGATGAAAATGAAAATGAGAAGATGAAAATGAGTTATTGTAACATCCCGACCGCCCATAGCTAATAGGCCACCCACGCACGTTTTCCAGGCCCGTGGGCTTCCATCCCGTTCCAACGGTCGGTGCGTAAATTTTTCAAGGATTGAAATCATTGTCTACTAACCTTGCAAACACCATCCAAACTTTCTCTGTGTTTTGGCCTCACTCACACAATATCACGAATCACTTCTTGATAGGTCACCATCCTTTCACTACTCCAGCCCAAGCACGCTTAACCCTAGAGTTTTAAACGGATGTGTGACGGAAAAGGTAAGTCAACTTTGGTAACACAGGTAGCCAAATCAATTCCCTAAAGCCTTTTGATATATCACAACTCGGTATGTTACAATTCATCCCTTCTCAAAAAATGCAACATCCTCGTTTCGGCCCACGAAAGATCTTAAGACGCTTCTCGAGTTAGAATCGAGATGGCTAACCAACTCTGATACCACGATCTGCAGCTCAATTGGTGACAACTTGTCATGTGGGAAAGTTGTTAAATGGTGAGTTCTTGGGTCCAAGTAACTCTAAACGCACCAATAACCTACATGTATGGTTTTGAGAGACTCACATGTGAGGGGTTAGTGTCGGTGCCCTGCAGGATTAGCCTGAGATCCACGGGGTCGGGTAGTTTCGATGGGACGGGTTGTTATAGCTACGTTAAGTGAGTGTGTAGAATTTTAGTTAGGGGCATAAAAAAATTGATCAATAAAATATCTCTTTTTTGAGAAAAGTGATTATCACGTAATTGGAAAGTAAAAAAGTGTCTATGTGCGTAATATTCCTTTATATTGTCAAAATTTCAAGAACTCATAATTACAGATTTGTATATGAATAAATAGTAAACGAGTTTTACTTCTTTTTTCTTCTTCATCTTTCTCTTTATCTTTCAAATGAAATTTATCCCACAATAATTGCTTTTGTAGTCTCCTACAAGATGGGGGTTCAAGGCCGGCCAGCCAAAATCTTACTTAAATTGATGATGAATAGCTGTTAGTAATTGACAAGAGATATTTTATTTTATTGTTTCTAGTGGTGAAACTCTTAGATACATGTAAATCAAAACTCTTTGATAATTACTCCTCATCTCTTATGTACAAATTATTATATTCTTTAAATGAAAATTGATGAATTAATTTATAAAAAAATAAAATATGGAAGAATAAAAAATGAATACAAAATATTTGATAAATTTTGTATGAGAAATATGTAAGTTTACAACTTGTCCATCCACAAACTAGCTCGTCCACAACTCTTTACTTCATATACACACATATTAGTGTACAAAAAATTATCCACACAAATAACGAATTTTTTTAAATAGTATTAAATAGATCAGAAATTGTGATATAACAAGATCATTAGTTGTAAATCTGTTAGGGTTCTTAATATTAGGTTATTTATAAATGTGTTTGGTGGATTTAATATAATGGATAAAAATATGTGCTATTTCTCGAATAAATATAATCCAAATCTATTTAAATTTAAAGGAAAAAAATATTTAAATATCATTTAATCATGTTTAAATTTAATACATTTCCTATTGTCACAATTTCAGGCACATGAATCTAAAATGTTTTTTTATTTCAGTTAAAATGATATTTAAAAGGTTACAGTATCTATGTCTTTACCTGTCTACAACACATCCGTACACAAATTATATGTACACAATTTAACCATCTACTTTTGCTCTGTCTTAACTCATCAGCGCTAACCTCTTTTGTCTATAACATGTTTCACACTAAACGTTATCCATAACAATTGTTGAAAACTGTTTTACAAATTTTTACAATTTTAAAATATCAATATATATATATATATATATATAAATATATGAATCTCAAACTATAGAGAAAAAATAATTTTATATACATATTTATATATTAAATAATGACTAAAACATTTTCAAAGAAAAGAATAAAGATAAAATAATAAACACACAATACTTCTCTTATAATCAATCAAGGTTTACCGTAAAAATGCTCCATACAAAAAATTGCAATTTTCACAAAATGTGTTTTTATGTTTGGTAGACATATATTTGTCATAATACATAACCTTATCAAGAATATAATCATACACTAGGTATAATGCAATTTGAACCAAATAATTACATGAGTCGTAACTAGATGAGAGAGGGTGATTTTCCCCTTTATTCTCCGATGCTCGAGTCAACATTAACATGACTGGATATAGATCAAAAGTAATGTAAGGATGACACTTTCTTAATTGTTGCAAGATTTCATTTGATCCAAATTAATATCAAATGAGTAAGATTTCCATGTAACTATTACAAAGAAGTCTAGAGATCAAACTTGGTCTCTAGAAAATCTTCTCTCCTTGCCAAGTGTCAATTTATTATGTGATGTGCATATTATATTTTGGCTCCTCCACAAATCGACTTGCACTGTTTTGCCTTGTTTAATTTGTGAACCATCCAAAGAATGTTTCATCAAAGTTGACACATAAGCTTCATTATGATAGCTTTTGCCATCATTAATGTACTAAATGCATCATGGTTTTCTAAATCATGCATCTTCTAGTTAATTTTGCTACGGATGGGCTTGTAGCAAACATTAACCCAACAAATGTCTTCTACTCTCCCTTTTGTTCTCATGAAAAAGGCAGTGAGTCAAAAAAATTTTAGCAGCTCAACATTGCCTATAAAACCATAATGTTTGTTTGTTTTTTATTTGTTTTTGTGTAAAAAATTGTAGTTTTTGTTTTATTTAGATAATTAAGAACAAATAAAAAAAGCGTTAGGCAATGGATGAAGGAAAAAAATTAACTATTTTTGTGGACTAATAAAAGAAAAATCCGAAATTTAAAAATTCAAACAAAAAAAGTAAAATAGACATTCTTTCCAAAAACCTGATAGACGATACCAAGAAAGAGCCACCGTATCTAATATGAATAGAAGGTGGTATGACCCATTTTACGAGATACTTAAATGGTCATGAAGTAAAAACATATTGATATGAAACTTGGTAGAATTGTTATTGACTCATATCTAGGTATATATGAAAACAGATCTTCATTTGAATAAAAAAACATTTTAACTGAAATAAAAAAACATTTTAGATTCATGTTTTTAACTGTTAAAGACATAGATACTGTAACCAGTGTTTTTTTATACCAAAGGGAAACACAAAACTATATTATATATGGAATAGTATTGAACATAAGCAAGAGTTTGGCAGAACCAGTGTTGAAACATCTCGAACAAGAAAGTGGTAAAAATATGAATAAACCAAACATGTGAGACGTTGGAAGTAGAAAGGGGAGGAAGATAGAAAACAATAGTCATTCTATTCACAACAAAGAACTACACTATAATATGGTAAAAATATTGAAGGCGCGATATGTTGTTAATAAACAAATGATCTAAATGACATCGTGAAGGCAATAGTAGATGTACACAAGAGTATCTTAATGAAGGGTATTTATCAAGAGGGGATGCTTATCAAAGTATAAATTACATACTCAATGTAACATACTATACTATATGATGTGTATACTATATGATGTGTGCTATAGGAACCGAAGTGAATATAAATAAGCAGCACATAGGGCAGGCGTACGTATGTGTGGGAAATTATTAATAGGAGACAAGGATCCTATAAAATGGAGGAAGGCAGATAACAAATAGTAAAGTACAACATCAACTAATATATTGTAAATTGCGTGTACAAGATTAACACATGTGTTCTATTTCTTATTAACTAACAGTAAACATAGGAGACAAGGGTGCGATATGTTGTAAACAAACCAAATGCTGTAAAGTACATCGTAAAAGTAAATAGTGGATGTCCAGCAGAGTAGCTAAAATGAAGGGCATTTCGTAGAGGGGTTGCCTATCAACGTATAAGGTCCATACTCATGTAAGGAACTACACTATATGATGCGTGGTATAGTCGCCTAAGTGAATATAATAAAGAAGCACATAAGGGGGGCGTACTTAGTAGTGAGAAATTGTTAATAGGATACAAGAGTGTGATAGAATGAAGTAAACAATTATAAATAGTAAAGTTCAACACCAAGAAAAATATTGTAATTTACGTGTATCTGATTAACCCACGTGTGCTATTGCTTAGTAACTAACATTAAATATAGTTTAAGTTGTCCTCGTCTTTGCATTTGTCTTTCTGAGACAAACGACCTATATCCATTCTGAGGTGATCTTTTCTTCTCTTCCAAACAAAGATTTCCAAACATCTCCACTGCCACCAAGTTGCTTACCCTTTGATTTACCTTTCTTTTTCCCTTTTTCAACTGTAGGCAATCCCAACCCATTCTCCGGAGGTGTTCCATAATTGAGACCTGTCACTAGTGCAAAATCTTGAATAGCATAACGTATGGGCTTTCCAGCAAAGGTCCACCATAGCTCATATATCTTAGACGTCGCCAGCTGACGAGAGAGAATCTGGTGGCCAACCATGACTGAAAATGTATGGCTGCCCATTTGCATAATTTGTCGGAATTGCGATTCCACAAGCTTCTCCTGCGCGACATCAGAAAGTGCATCTTTTATAACCTTGATCCATCTCAAATTAAAGTAGTTGTTTAGCCTCTTCCGGCCGGTAGGTTTAAACCCAGTCTGAAACAAATGCTCTGGCAAGCCTAAATCCTCCATACTACACATGGAAAACCCATACATTATCAACAACAATGTTATAAAAATGGAAGAAAGGAACACAGACGCTCTGGCTAGCCTATACTATTTTCGTTTCCAAATAGTATAGTAATTATGGCCCCAACTAATTTTTTTGGAAATTATACTAGTGTCCTAATTTTGTTGGAAGTTATACTAGCGTGCTATACTATATACCTTTCCTAAAAAGACGCTAAACAGACACAAATGTATAACTTATATATGGGTAACTGTACTATAACATTATGTCACATAGTATAACAAAGCATAAAACAAACACCATAGCCATAGTAATATCGATTTGATGAAAGACCAATTGATGAATACTATGTCATGTACGATAATAGTGCAAACCAAATCTTCAAATTACCCACCAACCCATAGGACATCAGAAAGGAAACACTTTTATATTCAGAGAACTATACTATTACGCAGCACCACATAGTATAAACGGTGGCACATATCACAGGAAGTAAACACATGTTCACTAACATATCATGTACTATAATAATGTAGAACAACCTTTACAATAACGCACCAACCAAAAGAAGAACACAAACAAAAGTACAACTTATATATGGGTGACTATACTATAAGGACATCAAAAATAAATCACTTTTATGAATAACCGACCCAGACAAAGGACCGCAGAAAGAAACAAATTTTATATTCAGAAAACTATACTATTATAGAAAACCACATAGCATAGACTGTGGCACAATTTACAGGAACTAAGCACATGTTCAATACTATGTCATGTACTATAATAACGTAGAATAACCCGAACAATAGCGCACCAAACAAAAGGACAACACAAAGGATATACTTTTAACTCGCCAAACTATATTATTACGTAACACAACATAGAACGGACTAGGGTACAAACGACTACTCTTCTCCGGGGAACATAAACCCAACTTCAAGAAAAACACCTTTTGTACATTTTCTGAGAACAATATCAATCCCCTCTACTCGATCTGGGAAATTAGACCCTTACCCTTTCCTTCTGGACAATAGATCTACGAATCGCCTTCACTCGTACCCAGCGATGAAAATCTGGGTTCACTCAATGTCGGAACCTTAACGTCGCTACGCCGCCTCTTATATCTGGCCGGCAAATAGCCACAACGACACAAACACTTTTCTGGAGAACTATTATGAATTCACCTCACTTCCTTAGACTCAGAATCGCATAGTCTCTCAACACCTCTCCGCCGCATGCAAAAGAATTGGTGTGGTTATGTCTTTTTGGTTTCCAGAAAAATTTTAATTACATTAAGCTTCCACATTTTCACACGCAGGAAAGGGTAATTTTGTCACAAATACTCATAATATATAACATATCATAGCACATGCTTTCATATGGTCATATTCTTTTTTTTACTTGCCTATGGATACGGCCCCTAATTTCTCTTGATAGAATCCAAAACTGAATTGATTTTATTTTTCAGACATATAGAATTAATAACATAATGATTCAACTGTTCCGTTGAGATGTCACACAAATTTAAATGAACAACAAAATAACTCCTCACTACATCATTTAAAGCAAAATGTACATTGTATTCTTATGAAAAGTATATACATTTGGATGATTAAAACATTATATTAGTTAGTTTTTTGAGATGTGAAATTTATTCTCTGTAATGTAACAAGGGTAGCATAAAGTTTAAGGGAAAATCGCATAAAAAACCATCAAAGTGGCAACCACTTACACTTTAAACCTCCAAGTTTTTCCACTAGCAACTCAAACCATCAAAGTGGCAATTTTACCACATCAAACCCTCGATTTGACAATTTTATTCGCATCGTCACTTTCATAAACAAAACAGTTAATCCCGTTAACGGAACAGTTAACTCCGTAAACGAACTTCGTCAACTCCGGTATCAACAAAACGGTGTCGTTTTGGCTTAATTAAAACGACACCGTTTTGAATCAAAACGAGCTTTACACTTTAAAGGGGAAATCGAAAATGATAACCTCCAAATCGATTTACAAATTAGGGTTTGTTCAAGACAGAGAAGAATGAGGGTGAACGAGGCTGATTTCGAAGAACATGGTACGTTTTTAGGTTGAATTGATATGATTGTGATGCGATTCGGGTATGATAATGCTCGTTTGTTGAACAGATGGCTCAAAGTTCATGCTCCTCAACGATGGAGTACAAGAATGAAATGGGGGTATTGTGTAATTGCAAAGTGGTAGCAAGGATAAACCAAGCTTGGACTGATGACAACCTTGGACGTCGGTTCTACACTTGTAGAGGTCGTAAGGTTGGTCAAGGGTATGAAACGTGTCAGTTTTTCCACTGGTATGACGAAGAGAAACCGCATGGATGGCAATATAGGGCTTTGCTTGAGGTAACAGATACCATTCGAGGGCAGAGAGAGGAGATTAAGTACTTAAAAGATGTTGTGAAAGCACATAGTCATGAGAATGAAAGAGAATTGGAAAATCCGAGCTCAATTGTAGAGGAGTTGAAGCTAAGCCATGAAGAATGTGAGTCTCTAAAGCGTGAGGTGATGATACTCAACGAGAGGAGCAGAGTGTATCGAAATGTTCTGATATCTTCAACTGTGGGATTTGTTGTGGTTCTTGGAGTGATTGTGTCGATGGGGAAGTCGATGGGGAAGTAGTTCTTTGATGAAGATGTTGGTGGGGAAGTAGTGTTTTGGTGCAGATGTGGTACAACCATGGTTATGTCTGTGAATTTTTATTTTGTTTGCGGCTATGTCTGGTTTTTTTCTCTGTTTGTTTGCGGTTGTGTCATGCTACATTTGTGTTTGTGTTTGGTGTAATGAAATGTTGACATTATTTTCTTAGATTTTTAACAAAAGGAGAAACTTAGCATAGTCTATCATAGTTTCAGCACAAACACAAAAGTTGTAACATTAACATAAAATCCTAAAAGCACAAAAACTGCAACATAAATTCGAAAAGTACAAGAACATAAGCTATAACATAGAGGTCCAAATAGCCTACAAGCCGCATGATTACTGTGGTGGTTCTGGTGGGGGAGCTGAGGTATATAAGCTCTGTTGTTTATCACCTCAAAGACTCGATCCGTGTATGGACAATGTAGTACACCTACACCTCTTGGAATTGGTCCACTTTTGGTTATCTTCAATGGTGGTCCACGTTTGGCCTTCTTCACCTGCGGCATTGATGAGCTAGCTTGTTCAGGTGCACTAGATGTTGCAGGAAATGTGGAAGTTGATTCAGCAGCAGGTACTGGTTGAGAACTGCTTACAGTTGATGGGCTATTCCTCTTTTTTGGTTTTGTTGGCCGTTTTGGTACCTAAAAAATCTAGTATGGTAAATTAGTTATGAAACATAAACATAAAATCCTCATATATGAACAAAGACTTACTTCACTTGGAGCTTTACGAGGTCTTTCTCTTCTGTTATTTGGACCTTCAACTATAAGTTTCTGGTTCTTACAACCACTTTTGATATGTCCCTCCTGTAGACAGTTGCTGCAATGTACTATCCGACCATGTCTTGTAGCTTTTCCAGGCCTTTGTAAATCCTCAAATGGCTCTTTTTTATTCTGTCACGCTGCTTTGGCCGACCTCGTGGCTTTCGAAACTCGGGAATGTCTACTGGTGTTTTCCATGTTTTTTTCCACAGCTTCTCACCATTAACCGGCTTGATATTCTCAGCATATGTATCCCTCATGACACTTGAATAGTAATAAGCACACACATATTTCACAGGATCATCCCTATTATCATCGAGCAGACATATATCATGCTTGCAAGGTATACCTAAAACGAAACAACATCAAAAATATTAAACAAGAACACAAGAAGTGAAAATTATCAATACAACAAGAAGGATTTAACTAACCTGTTAAATCCCAGCGCCTACAAGCACACTCATGTGATGAAAGTCTAACCGTGTAGCCATGATTAAACTCATTCACCTCATATAAAGTGGAAGAACTTCTTATAGTGCTGCAGAATTTGTTCTCAACCCTTGATTTCTCAAGCAAAGCCATAGTGATTGGTGTTAAGATAGTATCACACCTCCGTGATTTAAGAAATCTTCTTGCTATCCTTCGCATAGCTTGTCTTCTGATATCTTCTAACAAAGAAAGTACAGGTTTTGACCTCGCAATTTTTATTGTCCTATTGAAGCTTTTGGAGAGGTTGTTGTGCACATCATGGCAAAGAGAATCAGTGGAGAAGAATGCTCTACACCACTTCTCTGGTTCGATTCTTAATAGTGCAGCATGAGCTGCAGGGTCATACGCCTCAACCCTACTCATCTTCTCCTCATATTCACCAACATTGTAGCTGTAAGCTACTCCCCAAAACAAATTCTTGTACTCAGACCTAGAAAATGATTTCTTCCACTATCAAACTTTTGGAACAACCAGATGTAGGGTTCCTTATCCAAAGGCCCATGGAACTTAGGTTTACCTCTAGTCTTTCGTTTAGACATCCATTGATCCCACTCCTCTTCTGATTCTAATGGTGTATCCGGATATTTCACATCCCCAGACCTATCTTCTTCATCACTTTCTGCTGCTTCCCTTGCTTCTTCTTCGTTTTCTTCATTTTCTCATATTTGAGATGCCCTAAAATCAGCTGTTGACTTTGCACCTTCTTCAAAAATACTCTTAAACCTCTCATCACTACCACTGTCTCTTGCGTCTACTACAACTTCTTCTCCATCATCATTCTCATTTGCCTCTAAATTTTCGTGTTGAACTTGCTCTTCTTCCTCAGCCGGTGGTTGCTCATCCTCGGATTCCTCACCTTCATCATCTTCTCTTGGCCTATCTAGACCATCATCACTCTCAGCTTCGTAACCATGTTCATGATCAGCATCCCTCTCTCTATCAAATTCATACCCACTTCCATCCTCTCTTTGGCTATTTGTCAAGAAACCAATGGGCTTTGGCGAATGCTCTGAGACATCTTGTTCCAAAAACACATCAATTTCACCACATTCCTTTCCAGCAGCTTGTAGCTCCACCATATCATCATTGGTCGTGTCAAAGACATATTTTAGATCCTTCATCTCTTCGCTTGGAATCTTGTACCAAATCAATGCAATCGGTGACTTCATTTTCTCACTTACAATGAAAGATTCAAAATTCTCCCATCCTATTTCAGAAGGCCTCCAAAGCTTCTCCTTATAGCCTAGTTCCCCGACATACTGGTAAGTGTCATTTGTTTTGACGATTGTTCCACCAAAATGTATATTGATTTTCAGTTTCGGTTTAAACCTGTAAACAGAGCAAGAAAAAGACCAATATAAACTCTCAAATCATTCCAAAAATCACGAAACAAACATCTTAGAGCAACCACGAAAATTCACAAATCATCTTAAAAACCATTAAAATTGAAACATGCATACCTCATTTCGACTTGAGCTACTCTCGACTTACGAAACCTATCACTTTCATTCTTCGAAATCAGCCTCGCTCACCCTCGTTCTTCTCGGTCTCGAACAAACCCTAATTTGTAAATCGATTTGGGGGTTTTCATTTTCGATTTTCCCTTTAAAGTGTAAAGCTCATTTTGATTCAAAACGGTGTCATTTTAATTAAGCCAAAACGACACCGTTTTGTTGATACCGGAGTTGACGAAGTCCATTTACGGAGTTAACTGTTCCGATAACGGGGTTAACTGTTCCGTTTATGAAAGTGACGATGCGAATAAAATTGCCAAATCGAGGGTTTGATGTGGTAAAATAGCCACTCTGATGGTTTAAGTTGCTAGTGGAAAAACTTGGAGGTTTAAAGTGTAAGTGGTTGCCACTTTGATGGTTTTTTATGCGATTTTCCCTAAAGTTTAAGGAACATTTTGTGTGATGTTTTTTTTTGCTGATTTAGCTTGATATCTTATTGTTTTTAGGAGTGATTGTATTTTTTCGTGCAATCTCTTTCAAGATAAAAAATTCTATACATAATGGTTGGTATAAAAATTATCACTATTTAAAAGAACAGTATGCTATTATCTTTTGTTTTACACTATTTTATAAATTGCTACTTTTGAAGCTTAACCCAAACAAACAAAATTAATATATGCAACGACTACCATAAAATAGCATTGTGTAATGCATTATTTCTTTCTTTTATTATTATTTTACTATGAATCGTAGACTTTCGAAATTTATCAATTCTTTGAATCTTCTATCACTAGATGGGGGAAAATATTTATTATGAAGGAATATGGTGTTGAGCATATGCATATGGTATTTTTTTTTCCTTTTTTGAGTCATATGTCTATACACTTGAAAACCTAATATTGTTCTTACAGAAATTTCAAAAAAAATCTTGTGAATAATTAAATATAGATATTTAGATTCTAATATACCTTTAAATTAATTTAATAACCCTAATTTTTGTTTCTTATTTTTTATGTAGAAATGTTGTTAAAGGAGTGGCATACTTGTAATCCACATGTGTTGGTGTCCAAGGGAAAATTATAATTGATGAGATACATTAAAAATGAAGATAAGAAACTTGGAATTTTCTTTGGGTGGCGGGCACCTAAGCAAATATTCAAACACTTGAAAATAATAAAACTGATGCATATAATTTAAGACTAATCATCTTATGAAACAAGAATAACTTAAATTTTAAGAAAGTTGTTGTGCCTTAGCTTGCTATGTTTTTGGTTACATGATCCACTTTATGTTCTTCTTACAGTTGCTTACAAGATGTACAATCTTTGTACCAAAGGTTGGTATCGAATTCTATTTAAAAGAAAGGCATGATATCCTCTTTTTATACTTCTTTATAATTGTGCTTTTTGAATATCAACCCAAAAAATAAAACTTATATATACATTAACTACCTTGCTGTATAGTGTGCATACTTTTTTTTTGTTTAGTTTAAAATGGATTATACACTTGACTTTCAAAAGTTATAATTTTTTTGGAAACTAAACTAATTTAAGATTTTTATTTATCATCTTCAAGATTGGCCAATCAGGTTAATAATATCTAAATCACATTTTATTACTAATTTAAGATTTTATTTATCATCTTCAAGATTGGCCAATCAGGTTAATAATATCTAAATCAAATTTTATTGCAAGCTTACAGTTTTTGATCAACTCCCACCACCAATCTCAATAAGTAATCATCTAGAGATATTGTCGTCCTTTTGTCTTTGATATATTGATCGAGCACTCACCGGTAGATTGTGCAAAATGACTCATAGTGAGGTTGAACTCCTATGTAACATGTCATTTATCTTTGTGACTTGTAAATTTCTCAGTATGTCTTTTGAGATGTAAATGTTCCCTCAAAAGAGCACCCTAAGGACATCTCAAACGTAGTGTCTTTTTGGAATAACTCACTAATAAATTATTATTAAAAATAGATTAAAGAAGAGAGAGGAAGCCAACAAAAAAGAGAGAGGGAAGATACGATTGCTACTAAGAAAACTATGTTGACGTTTTCATATACTCAAACTACAGATGTCTCCTTTTTTACTAGCTAATATCATTTTTTAAAAAATAAAGCCTAATTAAATTATGAAATATTAGTATATGTTTTTGTTAGAGAAACTCAAGTACTTTCTGGCCGTTGAGGATGGCCTAAGAACATTGCTAGAAATCAAAAGAAAAGGCTGGTTTGGAAAACAAAATCCAATCTTTGTGCTACATTTTTGACTTTTTAATATCCGTGCTACTTATGAAGTAGATTCTTAGGAGATGGTATTTGTGTATCATTACATGTATAAGATTGTGAAGATTTGCCCATATGCCGGCTCTATGTTTTACTTCCTTTGTTCTTGAAGAATGATAGTATTTTTGTAAACTAGAGATGATATTGTAATCTCAACTTGTATTCATATGAACAATGGACAAGAGTATATATACAACATATATGCCGACCTAATCTTAGAGATAAATAGGAAATATTACAAAAGATAATGACGGTTTAGTAAGGTAATTCTTATCTCGGAATCCCTTTCCTAATACTCCCCCTCAATTTGGAGAGTGAAGGTCTTGAACACCCAACTTAGAAGATAAAGCTTCGAATTGCGGACGACCGAGTGCTTTGGTGAGGATATCCGCGAGTTGGTCTTTTGTCTTGACATGAATCGTAGAAATGAGTCCATCTTTAATAGCATCGCGTACGCTATGACAGTCACGTTCTAGATGCTTAGTACGTTAATGAAAAACTGGATTTGCGGCGATATGGATTGCATCTTTACTATCACAGTAGAACTTCACAGGCTTGTCGACATTAACACCAAGATCAGCCATAAGCTGAACGATCCATTTGATTTCTTTAGTTGCTGCAGCCATTGCGCGGTATTCAGCTTCAGCGTAAGACATGAAAACTGTGTCTTGTTTCTTAGTTTTCCAGTTAATTGGCGAACCTCCAAGAAGTACTATATAAGCACTGAGAGAGCGTCGAGTTTCCGCGCATGTACTCCAGTCGGCATCAACATAAACAGAGAGCTGAAGATCATTATTGGCTCGGAGAAGTATACCCTGTCCAGGACAACCTTTGAGAAAACGGACCGCACGAAGCACCGCATTCCAATGAGCTTCATGAGGCTTTTGCATAAACTGAGAGAGAAGATGAATAGTGTAACATAACTCTGGGCGTGTGATGGATAAATAAACAAGGCGCCCAACAAGACGTCGATATTTTGTGGCATCAGCTAGGAGAGGGCCTTTGTCAGTAGCAAGCTGATGGTACTGTTCTAACGGGATGGATACCGGCTTGCATCCTAACATACCAGTGTCGGCAATGATGTCTAAGACATATTTTCCCTGAGACAAGAAGATCCCTTCCTCTGAACGAGCCACCTCGATTCCAAGGAAATATTTTAGTTTACCCAAATCCTTCATCTTAAAGCACTGACCCAAATATTGTTTAAACTTTGGGAGAAGGTCAAGATCATTGCTGGCAAGAACCAGATCATCGACATAAATAAGGACACGAAGCTCCTTGGAGTCCTTAGTGTATGTAAACAAAGAGTAGTCTGAATATGATTGCTTAAAGCCATACGACGTTAACGAGCTTGTTAACTTCTCAAACCAACAACGAGGAGCTTGACAAAGACCATACAATGATTTCCGTAGACGACATACTTTATTCGGATCAGAGTGAGTGAAACCTGGTGGTAACTTCATATATACTTCTTCATGAAGATCACCATGTAAAAATGCATTATGAACATCCATTTGGTGAACTTCCCAGCCTTTTGCAGCGACTAGACCAAGAAGAGCTAGAATTGTTCCCATCTTAACAACAAGGGCAAATGTTTCGGCAAAATCATCGCCCGTCAATCTGATTGTTTCCCATAGCAACCAGTCTCGCCTTTGGTCGTTCAATAGTACCATTGGCGTTGTATTTGTATTTATATACCCAATGAGAACCAATAGTTGTTTTGCCAGGAGGAAGAGATTCAATGTCCCAAGTACCACTCTCCTCGTGAGCAATGACTTCATGCTTCATTGCACCCCGCCATATCTCATCTTTAGCAGCTTGAGAATAGGATCCCGGTTCGACTGCAGCCGTTATTGCAGCAAGATAAGCCCTGTGCGATTCTGAAAAATGCTCGTTAGTGATAAAATCGGTTAAGGGATATAGTGTATTACCTTGGATTGTTTCGGAGGACGGTGAGCCAGAGCAGGGAAGCACGAGAGAGGGGTCTTAAAGAGTAATGGCATTATACATCACGTAATCTTTGAGCTTGACTGAAGGTTGCCGCTGACGTTGTCCTCGACCCGTGGGAAGCTCGAGTTCGGGTGGAGCAGAGGGTGAAGAAACGGGAGTGGCCAAGTCAGTAGGTACAGAAACTATATTGTGAGAAGACTCTATTTCTGGTATTGGAAAAGACTCGTTAGACTCTGTTACAACCACCGGTTCTTCAGAAGTAGAGGGACTCCCCCTGTCAACCAATGTGGATACTTTTGTCATGTCCCAGTCGTCATCGACGATAAGAGTGGGAGGCGGGTTAACAGTTGGTGAAGTGTCTGAATGTGAAGAAGATAATGGAAACTCTGTTTCGTGGAACACAACATCACGGGATATGATAAACTTGTGTTTATCAAGGTCATAGACTTTCCAACCCTTCTGAGCAAATGGATAACCAACAAAGAGACAACACCGACTCCGCTTGCCAAACTTATCCTTGTCACGAGCTCGATGATGGACGAAACATAAACTACCAAAGACTCGGAGTTGAGAGTAGCTTGGTTTCTCGTTAAAAAGAACTTCATAAGGAGAACGATGGTCAAGTATGGCGGAAGGAGTTCGGTTAATCAGGTATGCCGCAGTCATAATTGCCTCGCCCCAAAACTTGATTGGTAAGTTACCCTGAAACAGTAATGAGCGAGCAACATTGAGTATATGACGATGTTTACGTTCGACCCGTCCATTTTGTTGAGGTGTGGCCACACAAGAGGTTTGATGAATAATTCCATTCTCCCTGAAGAACCGAGACAAGCACATGAATTCTGTTCCATTATCACTTCGAACAATCTTAACATCCTTAGAGAATTGTTTCATAGTCATCTTAAGAAAGTTTTGAAGGACCGTCTTGACTTCTGATTTTTCGAGAAGTAAATATGTCCACACTGCTCTGGAGAAATCGTCGACAATGGTAAGGAAATAAACTGCTCCTGAGGATGAGCGAGTTCGATAAGGTCCCCAGACATCACAATGAATAAGCTCAAAACATGCTTTAGTTTTATTGGAACTTTCATAAAAAACTTCTCTAGTCTGCTTAGCTTCAAAACAAGTATCACAAGGATTTTGAGCAGCAGTTTTATTTGAACCAGAAAACATAGGTAAATGTGATAAAACCGAAAACGAAGGATGTCCTAGCCGTTTGTGCCAAAGAAACTGATCAACCGATGTAAGAGACTTATCAGCAACTTGAACACGTGCAGCCATGATATCTTTGAAGAAATACACCCCATCTCTCTCTTCACCTGCTCCAATCAGCATCCTCGTGAAACGATCCTGTAAGACACACAAAGTATCGGTGAGAAGAGAAAAACAGTTGGTTTGACGTAGAAGCTTAGCAACTGATATAAGCGAACAGTTTAAGTTCGGAACAAATAACACATTCAACAATGTTATGTCTTTGGAAAAGTGCAACACGCCGGTATGTGTCGCGTAGGTTTTGTTCCCGTCAGGAAAACCGATAGGACAAGGTGGAATACTCGTTACATTTTCTAGAAACGACAGCTCTCCCGTCATGTGATGAGAAGCTCCCGTATCTAAGATGAGATCTCCATATTTCTTACCAGTGAGCCGATCAGATGATTTGGTTTTCTCATTAATCATCTGGGTGAGAGCTCGTAATTGATCATCGGTGAAAGCTGGGAACGTAGAAGAATTTGAAGACGTTGCATGGGCATTGTTAGCTCGAACTCCATTGTTTCTACTGCGATCTGAGGAAGATGAGCCACGACCACGACCTCCTCGTCCTCCTCTGTTGTCACCACGAGTCGGTGGCGTCTCGTCCCACCAGTCTGGAAAACCAACTAACTGCCAACAACTTGTTTTCTCATGTCCACGACGGCCACAATGTGCACACTGAGGTATATGACGGTTTTGACCAGACTGAGATGACTCCGATGGTTCCTTCTTTTCAACAAAACCGACAACATTACTCTGAGCTTCACGGTCTTTAGCAGAGTTAAGACGTTGTTCCTCGCATACTACCTTTGCATAAGCTTCTCCAAGATCGATTGAAGAATCGGTAGCGATTATCCCTTGGCACACAACACCAAACCTTGATTCATCTAGACCCATAAGGAATTGGTGAGCCTTTTCTTCTTTGCGTTCCTTCTCGTACTCAGCAGCCGCGTTACAAGTACAACTTGGAAGAGGTTTGTACATATCAAGCTCTTCCAACATCTTAGCTAATCGCCCAAAATAGTCCATTACTGACTGACCGTTTTGTTTATACGATGCTAGATGCTCTTTAAGATAATGAATACGAACCTTGTTTCCAACAGAGAAACGTTTCTTCAAGTTTTCCCACAACTTGTGAGAATCAGAGATAAACGTAACCGTTGACCTAACTCGAGATTCAATAGACGTACGAATCCAACCAACGATCATAGAATTTACCAAAGACCAGAGCTCGAAGTTAGGGTCATTAACAGAAGGTTTTGGCACTGTCCCGTCAATAAAACCTAACTTGCGTTTGGCTCTCAGTGCACCAGTTCTGTAGACCACTCGTTGTAGTTTTCACCCGTAAAGATCACAGAAGTGATCAAGGCTCCTGGATTGTCGGAAGCGAACAACGAGTACGGAGTAGGTGTGTTGACGACATTCTCTCCTTGACTTGTAGTACTTTTGGTGGTAGACGAGTCTTCACCGTCGACCATGACTTATGCTTGTGTTCTTACCAAGAACAAGACACGAACACAGACTTGATAAGTTTTCCGATTTTCGAAAAATAACAAACTTAGGTCTCAGAATTTTATTGCTCTGATACCATGTAAACTAGAGATGCTATTGTAATCTCTTAACTTGTATTCATATGAACAATGGACAAGAGTATATATACAACGTATATGCCGACCTAATCTTAGAGATAAATAGGAAATATTACAAAAGATAATGATGGTTTAGTAAGGTAATCCTTATCTAGGATTCCCTTCCCTAATAATTTTCATACATAAAAAGTTGCATTCATAGTTTTATGGAATTACCAATCGAAATGCATCTCGCTACGTGGAATATTCCCGTCAAAGTTTTTTATGAAAGTTGCGGAAGGCATAATAATGGTTTGGCAATATGATTATTACGTAGAGTAGAAACAATAAGAGTAAAACGAGATAAGCATGAAAATTCGAGGCTATTAAAACATGGTAAGACTATTACATATGCATATATATATATATATATATATATATATATAATTCTAGATTTATATGTTTTGTTTCTTTAGTGTTCAACAGCAGGACTAGGGACTAGTATCCTTTGGCTCAATGATGATGCCCAGCCCCTGGGCTTGGCCCGGACTGTTTCACCGTGGCTAGCCACGAAAAATCTTGTACAGAGGACTCGACTGGTTTAAGGGAAGACATTGCGCTTCCATTGTACACAGGTAAATCTCCCGAACCATACTTGACCGGTCTTCCTTCACTGGCTAGTAATACCGATCCAACCATAATTATCAGCACAACGACCAACACTACGTAATGCTCTGTGCGATTCGAAGCCATCACCATGATACGATTTGTGTAGGAGTAACACACATATATGAATTTCTATGTGAAAAAGGAGATCTGAAATAGTAACTAAAAGGAGATTTTTAGGCGATTTTAATAAACAGTGAGAGTCAACTACGGCAGCTTGCCGACAGCTTCTCCGAGTCTCCGATGGAGGTTCTGGCTGGTTCGGTTACGTCAGGGGAGGGCTCTACGCGACCTTCCGTTTTGGCTGGAGAAGAGACGTTCTCTGCTATGGATATGAAGGCGTCGCTGGACTCGCACAACTCACCGATGGGGGTTGGTGTTGGTCAGGAGGTTCCAAGGGGGGTCTCTCTGCAGGAGCGATCAAACCCAGAGAAGGATATGGGGAAGAATAGTGAAGTGAGGGTCTCAACTGGAGATTCTTCACAGGAGCGATTACACGCTGAAAAGGTTTCGTCTTCGAAAGGGTTTTCGTGGGCAGAGATGGCTCAGGATAAGAAGACGTTGAAAAAATATGATCTCGACATTACTGATCGGGAGGGTCAAAAGAGTGTGGAGATCCCAGATGAAATAATCAACAACGCGAATCCTATTTGGGATGACTTTCTGCTTGGAAAGTTCTTGGATACAGCTCCCCATATTGCAAGGGTTCATGCTATCGTGAACAAAATATGGTCTGAAGGAGGGAAGCAAGTTGACGTTTTTGTGGTTGATGATACAACAATGAAGTTTCGTGTTCCAAGTTCTTCGATGAGAGCTAGGATCCTAAGAAGAGGTATGTGGAATATAGGGAAGATACCACTGGTAGTCACGAAGTGGACACCAGAAGAATTGCAGGAGAAACCAGAAGTGAAGTCAATTCCACTTTGGGTCCATCTAAAGAATGTCCCAATGCACATGTTTTCTTGGGAAGGGTTGAGCTTCATCACAAGTGCTGTAGGGCTCCCAGTAAGACTACATCCTGAAACTTCCTCTTGCTCCAACTTTAAGCTGGCAAAAATCTTCGTCAATGCTGATCTTTCGAAGGAGCTGCCAAGGAAGATAAGTTTTTTCAAGAATGGTAAATCTCACTTGATTGAATTCATCTATCCATGGCTCCCTGTGCGATGCAATACTTGTGAGAAATGGGGACATGTCGCAAAGTCATGTGTTATGAATAAGGAAGACACAACTTTTAAATCTATCCAGGAAATGAGGATAATAGGTCCCACAGGAAAGGAGGTCTCGGGAAAGACAAATTCAATGGAGATAGCAGTGGGTCAAGAGAACAAGGCACAAAATGAAATGAAAGAAGGAGGGAATGCAGTAATCGAAGGAGTTCTAACTCCCCCCACACCTCAAGAAAACGAAAAGGAAGAATTAGAGGAGGGGGAGGTAGTAGCAGAATGGTCTCAAGTCTCCCCGGGGAAAAGTAGTAAGAGCCCCAAAAAATCCTTGGAGTATGGACAAGTCAAAACTTGCATCACGATTCTCGGTCTTACATCATGCAGATGATGAAGGGGATTTGGCAAATCAAGATGAGCGTACTGAAACGAAACTGGTACAGATTTAGATAAGGCAAATCAAAGCGGTATGGATCTGTGTACGGATGGAAAAACTACAGAAACAAATGTGGAAGTGGATCGAACTGGTCCAATAGACATCGGATACACGAATAAGGAAGGGAAGGAGGAGGATAAGGAAAAGATAGAAGAGACACATGCTGCGAAGGGTGAAGGCACATCCATACGGCCTTCTCTCCGCGAAACTCAAAATATACTCACAAGATTACCCATGAGATTACAGGCAACGGCAAAGACATTCCTGGTATCATGGGAAGACGCAGTACTCGTAAATCTTCTCAATGACTGGTTTTTTCTGGAACGTGAGAGGCTTTAACCAGATTTCAAAACATAAAGTCGTCCGGAATTGGACACAAAGTAAAAATCTGCAATTTGGGTGTTTGCTAGAGACAAGAGTCAAGGAAAGCAAATCAAATCAAATTGTCTCCTCAGTGTTTAGTGGCTGGTCCTTCATAAACAATTATGAGTTCAGCAGAAAAGGAAGAATATGGGTTCTTTGGAGTCCTCAGGTCAGATTAACGCCAGTCTTTAAGTCTGATCAACTTATCACTGTCTCTGTTCTTTTACATGGAGACACAGAGGAATTTCTTTGCTCCTTTGTCTATGCAGAGAACACGACTGAAGGTAGAAGAGAATTATGGGTGACATCAAATCGCATCAGGATTCTCTTATGTTTAGAAATAAGCAGTGGATTATTATGGGCGATTTCAATGAAATATTGGATGGCGAGGAGCATTCGAGCTATCAAGATTCAGGTCTTATCACTTCGGGTATGAGGGATTTCGAAAGTGTAGTTCAATACTGTCGACTGCTTGATATGGGTTCTCAGGGTCCACAATTCACATGGTGCAATAAGAGGGATGAGGGGCTTATTTGCAAAAAGTTGGATAGGTTTTCTAGTAAATGAAACATGGCTGCACCAGCGCAGTCAGGCTTATGGTATTTTTGAAGCAGGAGGATGCTCTGACCACCTACGAGGCAGATTCCATATGGAAGTTGAAGCTATAGGGAAAAGAAAACCTTTCAAGTTCACCAATGCAGTTGCAGAAATGCCGCAGTTCCATGAGATGATGGAAGACTCCTGGAAAGATAATCAACCTCTAATCGAGTCAACATCTGCTCTCTTTCGATTTTCAAAATATCTCAAAGCCCTAAAGCCTCTGATCCGAAATCTGAGTAAAGAAAAGCTAGGGGATCTCTCAAATAAGGTCAAAGAAGCATACGAGGACCTCTGCGAGAAACAAGAGAGACTGCTTACTAACCCCTCGCAGGAGAATATTAGAGCGGAAGTGAGAGCTGCAGAACGATGGCAAAGGGTCTCGGATATTGAGGAGAATATTCTGAAACAGAGATCGAAATTAAATTGGCTGCAAGTGGGGGATCGAAACAACAAACTTTTCACAATGCTGTTAAACTTAGGGAGGCAAAGAACACAATCAGAGAAATCAAATGTACATCGGGTGTTGTTGTTTCTTCGCAGGAAGAGATAAAAGCAGAGGCTGAGAGTTTTTTCAATGACTTCCTATCTTACGAACCACAAGACCTGCAGAATAAAACCAAGGAGGAGATACAACAGATCTTCAGTTTCCGCTGTACTGATGAAGAAAAAAGAAATCTTCTAAAACCAGTGACTGATGGGGAAATAAAGGAGGTGTTATTTCGTATGCCAAGTAATAAGTCACCAGGACCTGATGGGTTTACCACTGAATTTTTCAAAGGAGCTTGGAGCATAATTGGCACAGATTTCATTACTGCAGTAAAGTCCTTCTTCAGTAAGGGTTTCTTGCCAAAGGGCCTCAACACGACAATACTTGCGCTAATTCCTAAAAAAGAAAATGCAGCGGAGATGAGAGACTACCGCCCAATTTCTTGTTGCAACGTTCTTTACAAGGTGATATCCAAGATTATTGCCAACAGGTTAAAAGGTACATTACCTCACTGCATCTCCTATAATCAGTCAGCATTTGTGAAGGATAGGCTATTAGTAGAAAATCTGCTCTTAGCAACAGAGATTGTTAAAGATTACCACCTAGAGGATATTTCTTCTAGATGTGCCTTGAAAATTGATATCGTTAAAGCTTTTGATTCAGTTCACTGGCCTTTCTTGCTTAATACTCTGAGAGCTTTGAATATGCCAGAGAAATTCATCCACTGGATTGAACTATGTGTTTGCACGCCGTCCTTCTCAGTACAAGTTAATGGAGAGCTTGCGGGGTTCTTCCAAAGCAAGAGAGGTCTTAGACAAGGCTGTGCCCTCTCGCCTTATCTATTTGTCATTTGTATGAATGTTCTCTCTCATATGCTCGATAAAGCTGCAGAACGGAGGGAAATAGGCTATCATCCTAGATGTCGGAACATTTTGCTGACACATTTGTGTTTCGCAGATGATCTGTTGGTTTTCACAGACGGTACGAAGCGATCTATTGAGGGGATTCTAAACATCTTTACGGACTTCGCAGCTATCTCAGGTTTGAGGATTAGTCTTGAGAAATCTACTCTATACATTGCTGGTATCTCTGATCAGCAGAAAGGTGATATTCTCACAAGCTTTGCGTTTGCCTCCGGCCAGCTACCAGTTCGATATTTAGGGCTTCCTCTACTTACCAAGAGAATGACAGTATGTGATTATATGCCACTGGTTGAGAAGGTTAGAAAACGAATGAGATCATGGACAAGCAGGTGCTTATCTCACGCAGGCCGACTACAGCTCATCAACTCAGTAATCACAAGTCTAGCTAATTTCTGGTTATCTGCTTTCAGACTACCGGGTAGCTGCCTGAAAAAGATTGAAAGTTTATGCTCCGCTTTCTTATGGTCTGGTCCAGAACTGAAATCGAGCAAGGCAAAGGTCAGCTGGAAGGATATTTGTTTACCAAAGCATGAGGGTGGCTTAGGTTTGCGACCACTCAAGGAAGTCAACAGAGTTCACTGCCTGAAACTGATTTGGAGACTGTATTCTGCTCGATCCTCTTTATGGGTGAAATGGATTCACTGTTATCTGATTAGGCAAGGTTCTTTCTGGTCCATAAAAGGAAACACACGTTCAGGATCTTGGATGTGGAAAAAAATTTTAAAGTTAAGGGACCTTGCAAAGCAATTCATAAGAGTGAAAGTTAACAGTGGAAATCACACATCTTTCTGGTATGATGTTTGGTCACATCTTGGATGTTTGAAAGTGGTTTTTGGGGACAGAGGCATCATAGATCTTGGTATTGCAGACAACGCCTTGATTTCTGAAGTGTTAGCTCACCATAGAAGAAGGAGACATAGACAGAGAACTCTAAATGATGTAGAGAATGCAATTGACATTCTGCGAGGAGTTAGTCAAGATGATGATATTCCCCTATGGAAGCATGGCGAGGACAAGTTTAAAAATAGCTTCTCGGCAAAGAAAACATGGTTACAGATTCGCCAACATCAGGAAGATTGCGGTTGGAGTGCTGGAGTTTGGTTTCCTCAGTCCACCCCAAAATACTCATTTCTCATCTGGATTATGATGCGCAAATGACTTCAAACATGCGACAAAATGCAGGTCTGGAATTCAGCAATCAACACAACCTGTGTGTTATGCCACGCTGCTCCGGAGACATGTCACCATCTCTTTTTCAGTTGCCAATACTCGGAGAAAGTATGGAAAGAACTAGTGGGGGGTCTACTTCGAGAGCGATTCACTACTGATTGGAACGAGGTAGTGGACATCATCTCTAACACTAGGCACACTACTACAGAGGGTTTTCTCATCTTGTATACTTGCCAAGCTGTGGTCCATAGTATTTGGCGGGAACGCAATGCACGTAGACATGGCGAGCAACCGAGAGATGGGCAGGTATTGATCCAGTTTGTGGACAAAACAATTCGTCTGAGACTTCTATCGGTCCAGGGGAAAGGGAAAAAGCATCTTGACGAAGGTTTAAAGACTTGGTTTGGGACTAGATCCCTGGTTTCCACATGAGCTTCGAACTTATTTTTATTTTTCTTTTATTCTCATTCCTAAACAATGAACAATAGATGCACTTGATGTAACACAGGTTTTGTTTGAATCAATTTTACATTCATTCGAAAAAAAAAAAAAAAAGAATTTCTATGTAGTTAATATGATGATAATGGTGAAGTTTAGCAAAGGGTTTAAGGATATTTATAGTGTATAAGAAAGATGAGCTACTATTGTGAGGGAAAAAATATCAGTGGGTGTATAATTTTTTCTCTTTAGTGTTTGGAACTGTTGATTTGCCGCCACTTCCATAAATTTCAACAATGAGAAATCATAATCACGTAAACAAAAGTTTTGAGTCTCGCTCACGTCAACTAAAAGTATTGATTAAGTCTGGTTACAAGAGAGATTGGACATTATGTAGTGACGTTGGTAGTTATATAATCTGACTATATACATATTTGTTTAACATCGCCATAATGCACCTATCGGGCTATATGAAAAATCTTTGACCATTGCTCTAAGCCATCAAATTGTAGAGTATGCATATATAGGAAAGATAAATTTGACAATACTTATTCCCTAATAACCCCATGGTCTCTCTCTATATATAGTGTAGACTGATTCTTAATAATATTAAGACTTCCACTCTATATGGTATCAGAGCCTTACGGTTCAAAGACCTAAATTTTCTAAAAACCTTGCCGCCTCCCAACGTAAACTTCATCTTCTTCTTCTCTGTTTTCATGGATTAACCGTCAAACTCCGAGACTGTGACTGTTGATTCAGTCAATCTTCTCAATATTAACATGTCAAATGTTACTAAGCTCACGGCCTCCAACTTCTTGATGTGGAGCCGTTAAGTTCATGCCTTGCTCAATGGCTACGGCCTTGCAAGCTACACCAAAGGAAAAATCGAGGTTCCTCCACCGACGAAGACCCACAATGGTATAGTAACTATCAAGCCCTGCTTACACTGAATACCAAAGACATGATCAACTCCTCTATAGTTCCTTACTCAGTGCTATCTCTGTTTCTATCCAGTCGATCCTTGCTACCAAATATACGTCGGCTCAGATTTGGGAGAAACTCTCCTTTACTTATGCAAAACCAACCCAAGGTCATATCCAGCAACTACGACAACAAATCAAACAATGAAAAAAGGGAACTAAGTTTATCAATGAATACCTGAAGGGGTTTACGAGTCGATTTGATCAACTTGCGCTTCTTGGAAAAGCCATGGACCTCGAAGACCAGATCGAATGTATTCATGAAGGTCTGTCTGATGATTACAAACTGGTGGCTGATCAAATACAGATTTATGATATGCCTCCCTCTCTCACTGAAATTAATGAGAAGATACTGAGTGATGAAATTAAACTGCAATTGATGGTCGTCAACTCATCTCTTCTACCCGTCTCCGCAAATTTTCCGAGCTACTGTCCTTACACAAACAACAACAACAACCGGAACTTTCTCTCACAGCAGTCATGGATAGAACCGCTCCAACAATCATAACTCTCGGGCTAGCAGCAACAAAACTTTCAACCTCGTCAGGAGCAGGGTCAGCATGGTTATCAAGGTAAATGCCAAATCTGTGCCGTCTTCAGTCATAGTGCTAGACGTTTCGCTCAGTACCAAGCATCAGGCGCCTACTCCAACAACTCTACGAGTCAGTACTCCTCATCACCAGTCCCATGGCAACCTCATGCGAATATGGCAGCTATGAGCTACAATCCAAATAATTGGATACTCGATAGTGGATCGAATCATCACCTCACTACTGATCTCAAAAATCTGGCGCTTCACCAGCCATACAAAGGTGGCAAAGAAGTGGTTATCGCTGATGGTTCGGGATTGCCCATTTCATATACTGGTTCATCAACTATCTCTACTTCATCTCACTCTCTTTCCTTAGACAATATTTTATATGTTCTAAATCTTCACAAAAATCTCATATCCGTTTACTGCTTGTGTAATGCTAATCAAGTCTATGTGGAATTCTTTCCTATTCATTTTCAGGTGAAGTATCTTAGCACGGGGACCCGATTACTCCTAGGTAGAACTAAAGACGAGCTATACGAGTGGCCAGTTAAACCCTACAATATCATCTCTCTTTTCGCTTCACCATCACCAAAAACAACCCTACCATTGTGGAATTCCAGGTTGGTCACCCGTCTGATCCTGTTTTACAGTCTCTTGTTTCTGAATTTTCTTTACTGCTTTCTAATTCTATTGAAAAACAGTTTCCTTGTTCGCATTGCCTTATTAATGAAAGCCATAAATTGTGTTTCTATTCAAACACTATCTACTCTCAAACACCTCTCGAATATGTCTACTCTGATGTCTGGAATTCTCCTGTAGTTTCAGTTGATAACTTCAAGTACTATCTCGTGTTTGTTGATCATTATACAAGATACACGTGGCTCTATTCCTTGAAGCAGAAATCACAAGTCCAGGAAACGTTTATAGCTTTCAAAGATACTGTTAGAAAATCGTTTTCATACCAAGATCAAGACTCTTTACGCTGATAATGGGGGTGATTTCATAGCTCTGCAACAATTCCTCTCGATCGCACTTGACATATCCACCTGACACACACACGGCGCACAATGAAATTCCTGAAAGGAAACACCACCTCCACTTTGTGGAAACTGGTCTCAACATTCTTCATCAAGCATCAATTTCAGCAACCTATTGGACGTATGATTTTGCCATGGCGGCATACCTCATTAACCAGCTACCAAGCTCGGTCCTTGACAACGCCTCACCATACAAGAAGTTGTTCCAGAAGTCACCGAACTACAACAACTCCAGGTGCTCGGCTGCTCTTGCTATCGATGGCTTCGACCATATGTTATCACAAGCTGGAGCAGAGGTCAATACAGTGTGTGTTTCTAGGATACTCACTGACACAAAGTGTGTATCTCTGTCTTGATAAGAATACTGGCCGAGTCTATACATCACGCCATATGCAGTTTGTGGAAGATCACTTTCCTTTCGCGAACAAAGCTAAGAGATCAAAGACAAATGATGAGAATGACACCTCCAACATACCATTTTAAACACAAAACCACCTCAGTTCCCCTCTGTTCCACTGCTGCCAGTCGTACGAGCTCCATCGCTGCCCCCAGGAGCTCGGATCCTCACACACCATTATCATTATTTTCATTGATGAATAATGCTGGTAATGATGTTCTTTTTGTCTAGGTAACACATCTAATGATTTGGAAAGTAATTCTGCAAGACTTTCAGGTACTACGCAGGCACAACCTCAACCCACTCCTGCCTCACTCACCAGACAAAATACAACCTGACTCAAAAATTCAACCTTCTCAAAACCAGCCTGCACCTATACCTGTCCCAGAAAACACTCACCCTGTGAGAACTCGAGCCAAAAATAACATCAACAAACACAAAAACAAACTCACTCTCCTAGCCACAGTCGCAACCAAACCCCAAATACCTATGACCATGAACCAAGCTTTGCGAGATGAGAGGTGGAGAAATTCAATGACTGCTGAGATGAATGCTCAGATTCAGAACAGAACATTTGACTTAGTTCCACAGCCTCCAGGCCAATATGTGATTCCTACAAAGTGGATTCATACTCTAAGATATCTACCCAATGGTGAGCCTACGAAAATCGAAGCTGGTCGCACGCGGGTTCAGACAGCAATATGGAGTTGATTACGCAGAAAATTTTAGTCCGGTTGTCAAATATATAACTATTCGTCTTTACAGTTTGCACTGCCGCGCTCCTGGAAAATTAAACAGCTTGACGTCCATAATGTGTTTCTTCAAGGAACTCTTACTGATGAAGTCTATGTACGTCAGTCGCCTGGTTTTGTGGACAAGGATCGCCCACATCATGTTTGCCGCTTCATGAAAGCTCTCTACGATTTGAAGCAAGCACCACGTGTATGGTATCAAGAGTTGAAAAATTATCCATGTTCTATTGGCTTCAAGAATTCACTTGCCAATACATCAGTCTTCATATTTCTTCGACTTGACTGCGTGCTGTACTGCTTGGTATACATTGACGATATCATAGTGACTGGAAGCAGCAACTCCCTTGTCATGGGTTTCACCTCAGTGCTCTCAAGCCGATTTTCTCTCAAAGAGCTGAATGACACCACATATTTCCTTGGCATTGAAGCTACTCCATTTGCACAAGGTCTTCATTTGATGCAAAGGAAATATATTCTTGATTTTATTGGCCGCACGAACATGTTGGGTGATAATACAGTTTCAACACCGATGGCGATGACACCAAAACTATCCCTGCCATCTGGAACTATTCTCGATGATCCAAGAGAATATAGAACCATCATTGGTAGCTTGAAGTATTTTTTCTTTCACGCAACCTGATATAGCTTATGTTTTCACTAGCAGGCCGAAAAACAGGTTCTCAAATATCTCGCTGGAACAGTCACTCATGGAATTCTATTGAGGAAAATCTGATGAAGACTGGGCAGGAGACACATATCACTTGTATCCACTAACGCCTACAACGTATATCTTGGCATGTCACCAATCGCATGGTCTTCTAAGAAACAACAAGGCGTCGCAAGATCCTCTACGAAAGCTGAATACCGAGCAGTGGAAAACATGGCATCAGAGATCCGATGGGAGTGCTCATTACTTACGGAGTTGGAAATCATGTTACATCAAACACTTGTTGTATACTGCGATAATGTCGGCACGACTTATCTTGCAGCAAACCCGTTTTCCACTCTCGGATGAAACACCTAGCATTGGATTACCATTTCGTTAGAGCCAATGTCAACTTCGGCGTTCTTCGAGTGTCCCACGTCTTCACCCATGATCAGTTGGCAGATGCCCTCACCAAGCCTCTCTCACGACCGCGGTTTCAAGAGTTGATAAGCAAGATTGGAGTGAGACACCTCCCTCCATCTTGAGGAGGTGTGTAGAGTATGTATATATAGAAAGGAGAGATTAGTCAATACTTAGTCCCTAATGACCTCATGGTTCTCTGTATACATATCGTAGACTGATTCTTAATAATATTAAGACTTCCACTTTATACAAATAAGTTACACTGGTCACTATGACATATACTTCTTTTATTCTAAAACTATGATATATATATATATTCATATTGTATCATCGTTGTCGTGACTTTGGAGTATTGAGACATTGCGTTTGAAACCCTACACTTGTAACTACTTTATTACTTTTATGGTTTATTTACTTAAATAGTCAAATAGCTTTAGATGAGATTTGTATACGAACCTACCTTCTTGAGGCTCACAGATTTTTCAGGTAATCTTCCATTTTTTCCAAATCGGAGATTCTCATTTTATTCGCTGGTCCAAATAATAACTGTTGAAAACGATTTTATATTTTGTCTCATATCATTTTTTAATTGTATATTGATATCAACTCTATCAAATTTAAACTTATACTCTATAAGAATTTCTTTTTATATTCTATAAGAAAAGATAGATCATTTTGACAGTGTTAACTTACTTATATTGTTTTGTCAATATATTATGTTTTGTGTAAAAAGTCAAGTTAAATTATTATTTTTTGTTAAGAGGTTTCAAGTTAAATTCGTTAATGGACTTACTAATCATATATATTTACTTATAACTCTATGGAATCTATATCTATATATATAAATGAGTGTTTTAATCACTCTTGTGGCTGCCACATGGGATTCCACATTACAAAGTCGTTTTCTGACAACGTGACATGTGGACCGGACATTAAAATACTCCGATTTATTAAATATAGTAATATAAATTTTATAATATATATAACTTTTATGATATGATCTTCATATTTAAAATGTTGATTTACGTAATCTTTTTTTTTAAAGTTTGAAATTATTTTTTCACTTTTATCAAATTAAGTAAAACATATATTTTCTTTTGGTAAAAAATATTTGTGCTAATATTTATTTATTTAATAATATTATGAATTTATTAATTTTTAATTCGTGAACTTTATTATTGATATTAACTTTATATGTTTACTAATTTTTCTAATAGTAGAAGAAAACAGAAAATATATCTTACTTAAAAGTTATAATATAAAAATCTCTTTATGTTTTAGTAAAACTGATACCTAATTCATAAAATATTACAAAAGCTAAATATATTTATCGTTTTTTGGTATTAAACTTAATAGATCGAATACTGGTGGCATATAAACCAAACCAAATCAGAGTATCTATGGTTTTATTATGGTTCCTTTATAAATCAAACTACCTAAAAACTGAAATCTGGATAGAACATCTCTACAAATTAACCAAAACTACAAACATATGTAAGAATGTTAAAATAAATCCTACAAATATGGTATTAGAAGGTAAAGACTTGGAAATTGCTTGACTAACAAGTAAATACTCACACCACCCGAACCAAAAAAGTTACAGATACATACAAAAATCATATTTTCCGGTACAATAAGCCTCAAACACGATTCATAAACCCAGTTAATAACCTTAAAAAAAGGTTGTATTCAGCACTCTTAACAAACCTAGGATAATACATCCAATCACTAGAAAAATTTTCATAAGGTCCAACCAAACGTACTCGCTTCAAAACCCACCAATTTTAAAAACATACAATACACATCTTTTGCAAATGTAAAGATAAAACACAAACCATAAAATCATATAAAAGATATTAACTTAAATCATAAGTAAAGTATATCCCGTCCGCAGGGTGGGCGGACCCTAGTATTATTATGTAATTATCTTTGTACTGTCTACATGTTGATCTACGGGATGATATACGTGGTTGCTATGTATAATACTAACCCACTCATCTTTATTCGATAATGAGTATGAGAGTTGGGATTTGTTATATTTTTTCCCAAAAATATCTTACACTGTCACATGACATTATCCTTTTTTAGTTAGGTTTTTGATGCAACAACTTTACAAAAGGTACTCATATTATTTAAATTTTGCAAAAGAGAATCAGAAAAACTGAAATTCTTAGAAACAAAAATGATTTGAAATAAATTCAGCTTTTTACCATTCTAAAAATCCAGTTCAGTAAGACTAAGATTCAACTTTTATTCTATTTTTCCCTCCGTTCACACTTAGTATCACACTATCACACTGTACGCCCTGTTGTTTGATATTATTTAGTACCGGTAGACATCCTGAGATGATCTACCACATGAAGTGCTTCAACTTTGGAGGAAATGTAATCTTCCATGAATAAGCCTTCAAACTCTTTGTATCCTGGCGAAATACTAGTACCGAGCTTAAATTTCATAAATTGATTTAACCGTGTACCGGCCTGACTGTGTAAAATACCATCCATCTCTATTGGCGGGCTGATCGACTCAAAGGAACACTCTCAAAAAGCTGTGCATCCTCCATTATCACCAAGGATCTAATAAGTTGTGAATTCCACGTACGTGATTTAGGTCTAATGAGCTGATCCACTGTAAGTGTTGAATCCGTGATAAATGAGTTATTGTTTGCTGGTCTCAAGCGATTGGTTGGGATCCACGGATCATTCCATACTGAAACAGATCAGCTCATTAGTGATCCTCAATACATGATCAGCTCATTGGTGATCCCAATATCCCAAAATCATATTTTCCGGTACAATAAGCCTCAAACACGATTCATAAACCCAGTTAATAACACCTTACAAAAAGGTTGTATTCAGCACTCTTAACAAACCTAGGATAATACATCCAATCACTAGAAAAACTTTCATAAGGTCCAACCAAACGTACTCGCTTCAAAACCCACCAATTTTTAAAACATACAATACACATCTTTTGCAAATGCAAAGATAAAACACAAACCACAAAATCATATAAAAAATATTAACTTAAATCATAAGTAAAGTATATCCCGTCCGTAGGGTGGGCGGACCCTAATATTATTATGTAATTATGTTTGTACTGTCTACATGTTGATCTACGGGATGATATACGTGGTTGCTATGTATAATACTAAACCACTCATCTTTATTCGATAATGAGTATGAGAGTTGGGATTTGTTATATTTTTTCCCAAAAATATCTTACACTGTCACATGACATTATCCTTTTTAGTTAGGTTTTTGATACAACAACTTTACAAAAGGTACTCATATTATTTAAATTTTGCAAAAGAGAATCAGAAAAACTGAAATTCTTAGAAACAAAAATGATTTGAAATAAATTCAGCTTTTTACCATTCTAAAAATCCAGTTCAGTAAGACTAAGATTCAACTTTTATTCTATTTTTCCCTCCGTTCACACTTAGTATCACACTATCACACTGTACGCCCTGTTGTTTGATATTATTTAGTACCGGTAGACATCCTGAGATGATCTACCACATGAAGTGCTTCAACTTTGGAGGAAATGTAATCTTCCATGAATAAGCCTTCAAACTCTTTGTATCCTGGCGAAATACTAGTACCGAGCTTAAATTTCATAACTTGATTTAACCGTGTACCGGCCTGACTGTGTAAAATACCATCCATCTCTATTGGCGGGCTGATCGACTCAAAGGAACACTCTCAAAAAGCTGTGCATCCTCCATTATCACCAAGGATCTAATAAGTTGTGAATTCCACGTACGTGATTTAGGTCTAATGAGCTGATCCACTGTAAGTGTTGAATCCGTGATAAATGAGTTATTGTTTGCTGGTCTCAAGCGATTGGTTGGGATCCACGGATCATTCCATACTGAAACAGATCAGCTCATTAGTGATCCTCAATACATGATCAGCTCATTGGTGATCCCAATATCCCACCCTTTTGATTAGTCCTTTAAGAACCAAGGATCTAGCTGAGACAATACTACGCCAACCATATAATAATGTGTATGATATAATGGGTTCCATAGGTGTCGTGTTCCTGAAATACCGACCTTTACAACCCCGTACGAATAATGAATTCAGTTTATCCATTAATCTCCAAAATTGTTTCCCAAACATAGTTGTGTTAAAATCCGTCCAGGACATGAATCCTAAACCTCCCTCATATTTATGCTGACACAACTTATTGATATATCTCAAATTACCCTCAAGAAAACTCTCTCAAATAAAAGATCAATTGCAGTACTTAGGGATCAAATCCATAAAGAGAATGGAGACATAATAGACTAGTTAATAATAATTAATTAAAGTAGTAAATAAAACAGTAAATATTGCTTTAAAATATATGGGAAAGACGCTAGGGGTTTCATGCAGGCAATCATAACTTAAACTTATAGATTCTAAGGGTGTGTAGGTAGCGTCCAATAACTCGAATTCAAGAAGTAGGATATCCAGCTCTCGTATGCGAGTCCAATCAGATGTCTAATTCCTATAATTCCAGCTATCACATGCGAATTAGGAAGAGTGTTGTAAGATACTATGGAATCTCGATCGACGCTTCTTTAGACTAGCATTAACTCTCAGATCAATATGTTCAATAAGTTAATTAAACCAACTATCGCATGCGCCTAACAACTTATCTCAGCTTAATTATTTTTAGGAGTCGAACCAACTATTATGGTTGTCGATTTCCTGTGTTCAGGTTTCTAGTTAGCTACTCTAGAATACAAGCCGTAATATCAATTTTGTGAAGGATCCAATTTAAATCAATCTAGCAATTCTATGTTTTACAAGTTCATCAAAACTTTAGAAAACCATAAATCTAACAATTAAACTACTTAGACATAGTAAAGCAAATCATAGAGATAAACTGAATGAACAGAAATAAAAGATAAGTAAGAAATACCAGAGTTTAATACAATATCTGCAGAAGTCGTGATGTTTTCCCCAAACCCTAACAAAAACTTCTAAGATTATAATAATGTGTCTCTTGCCTAAAAATGGAATAAAACTATATATAATATGTATAAAGTTAGCCAAGGGTAATCTTGTAATATGTGGAAATTTCTGGCCCAAGCCCGGTTCTGGAAATTAAGTAAACTTGTCTCGCACAGGTGTTGATCGCTACTAAGGATAGTGTTGATCGACACTCCTTCTATATCTCGATTCTAACTTCATTGAACAGATACTGGTTTCTTCATCTTTTAGCTCCAAAATGCTCCATGATCTCCACAATGCTCTAAAACATACTTAGAGCTGAAAAGACTCTAAAATAGACTAACATATGTAAAGACTCTAAAAAGGACTTATATTATGGCTAAAAACTGATAAAATCCATAGTATATCGACCCCCTCAGACTTATCATTTGCTTGCCCTCAAATAAAACATAGAATAAAGAGGTTTGAAAACGCAGGGATTCACCTTTTCTTAAGAACATACCATCACCTCTGCAATGTTGCAAGCCACATCAAATCAGTGCCAACTTTAGAGGCACTTCCATGTACTTTGCCCTAGCTTAGCAACCTGAACCATCCATCCGACAACTCACTAGACACCGTCTGACATACCCCTCTACTAACGTCATTTCTTACATATAAAAATGTAGGCTTTATCTTGGGAGTATTGATCAAATGACACATAGAACTTTACCCTGGCAAGTGTCTGAACACACATGCAATGTTCTCTAGTTTCTTTCCTCCCTCTTTAGCTCTTCTCTGAATCTTTCTCTCTTCTTTTCTTGTTTCAATTTTTTCATGTTCCTTTTCAGCTTCTTAAAGTGTAGGCAAATAATAAGATCATAGGAAATTTTCCTACCACTCACTTCCAACTTTGTGTGATCATACCTTTGAATAGTGGGGCATAGGAAATTTTCCCACCCCTCTGCATCCTAGGAAATCATATCAGTCTTTTATTTCTTTCTTTTTCTAGATGGCGAGGAGAGAGAGAGAGAGAGAGAGAGAGAGAGAGAGGAGAGAGAGAGAGAGGAGAGAGAGAGAGAGAGAATGGAACCAAAAACATATAGACTTTTACCTTTCATACAAGCCAGTGTATATCAAGCCCAAGACAAATGAATTGAATTGATTAGGTTCATCTTTGGTTTCTTCAGAAATTCTCAGCAAGCGTGGATGTTACTGGCATGTCGATCCACTTTGGTGTTTCCATTCAGTACAACCTATAGTTAATAGCCTCAATGAATGGTGCTAGAGAGTGGCTAAGTAGTTAATAAGATGAAAAAGTTCATCATTCCCTTTTTGACTCTATAAAACTACTCAACTAACACTCAAAAGAAAACACAATGTTAGTAACTATCTCCCCTAGACTTAAACAACATTGTCCCCAGGTTATACAGTCCGAGATTGGCAAGGAAATAAATAGGAATGTAAGTATTTAACAAAGAAAATTGAGTCTACATGCCGTCAGATATGAGTGTCCATCGACACAAATTAGTGGCGATTGATGCTCGTGGTGAAGTGGTGTCGACCGACACTAACCAGTTTTCTCTCAATCTAGTACAATCCTCGTTGTCCCTTTTTGAATAAATGGATTGCCTCCCATCAAGCGCTTGTTTATAGTTTTAGCTTCACGTTTTGAAAGGTAAATGAGAACTTATTGGGAAACAAGTCTCAACATCTTCTTCGCTCATATCGAATCAGGTGCCCACGAAGCTTCTTATGGATTTGTCCTCTGCGTCTGTGTTCTTGTTGTCTCTGCATGTCGCAAACAAATCCTAAAATGACCATAAAGACTCTCCCAAACAATAGAGATGTATTCCACTCAATCTGAATATCCACCATATGGAAATCTACCAAAATCATAGCATTACTATTTTCACCTAATGGTCTCTGATAAGTCCTCCTGAATTCACTTTAGAGCAATCCAAAAATGTGAATGATTCACTAGAAGATTAAATCATGAGACTCAGATGACTTACCATCACCTTAGGCATGAACCTGTATCGCATAGTGCATTTGGATAGCTGTGACATGCGAAAGTACATGGAACTACAAACTTCTCAGGTTCACTTTTCTTCTTTAGTTTAATTTCCTTCTTCTGCATCTTCCCTCTGAGCTGATGGAACCATCGCTTGATGTCCCCTTATATCTCTCTGCTCTCTCTGAAAACATCCAAAGCTTGTAATGGTAATATGCCTCATTAAAAGGCACTTCTTCAGGGATCCTTACTACCCTCTTGGTGAAACTATCCATCTCTTTGTCAGTAGCCTCTCTCCTCTGATGATTAAGAACCTTGATCGTCTTTCTTCGTCCTATGGGAACATGTCCCTTAGTAGCCTGTTGAAAGATAATAGGCTATGGTGCATCATACTCTGGTGGACGCTGACCAAAATTTGGTTTCTGATTAAAGTCAACCATCGACCTAATTGGGGTATGATATGGGTGTCGATCGACATATAGAAGGTGTCAAAAGATGCTTGGTAAATGTACCCGGTACATCATAGTTGGGTGTTGACCGACATTTGCGTAGTGTCAATTGATGCTTGCTTCTAACAAGAACCCACAAACTCTTCAAGAGGTGTCGATTTCTGCTCCTCAGATGGTGTCAAATGACAGCAATGCCCCCCGCCAATCGACATAGAACTTTTGACTTGAAAGTTTCTTTCATGAAGCTTCTCATGCTTCACCACTTGCCAGAAATCAACTATGATGGCACTCACGTGGTGTTTCTGTCCAAACTCACTTTTACCTTTGATCAAGGCTTCTTATCTCCTTACAGCAATCCTGGTTTGAACTACTTGAGTCTCCAGCTTCTTCACATGGGTGTTGAGTGCTTCAAACTTATCATTCAGATTGGTATACACAACATCAATCCTCCCATTCAACTACACTGCCAATTTATATTGTCCTTTAAGAACCTGATCAATCATGGATTCCAGTTTGCTTTCATGAGTTCTTGGAACATGATTCTAATAAGAAGAGGCTTCATAATTCCTAGTGAATCCACTATTTTTGTTGTTGAAGGGTTTTGGTATTGTGAGTTTTGGTTGTTTCTGAAATTCCTTCTTTGGCCAGCGTCATTGAAGTTTTTGTTGCCACTCTGATTCCCACTCAACTGACTCTGAAAACCAGTACCACAGATGTAGTTCCTATACTCCTTGTCGCCTCTATCACTGTCGACATCTTTAGCCTCCATATCTTCCGCGACACTAACCTCTTTCCTGAAAAGCTTATGAACAATGACCAGATTTGCCTTAACCTCAGCCATCTGCTCATTATCCAAACTGTCAACTGATTTCTTCCTCTCATTATCAGTGTTCTTGGTGGTATTGCTAGAAGCCAAGTTCTCAATAAGTCTCACAGATTCTTCTGGATTTGTAGTATTGAAATTTCCCTCACTAATTGTGTCTAAAGCCATATGATAAACCAAGGCGAGACTTCTAAAAAAGGTACGTAGCAGTTGTACCTCGTTGAACCCATGGTGTGGATAGTCTCTATGGTATGACTAGAATCTGATAAAAGAGCTCTTGAAATATTATGTAGGCCCTAAGTAAACATGGATTTTGGGGTCAAAATCGGTCATGGCAAAAGCAACGGCTAAAATCCTCTGAGAAATTGTGCCTTAAGCAAATATAAGCTGAAATGTTAGATAAACTATACGGCATAAACCAAACCTCTTTCATAAGGATACAATAACAAATTTCGTATATTTCATTCCGGACATGGAATTAAAGAATTTCTATCCAAAGATGAAATGATTGGAAAAACAATCTTGCGGATGGTTTTTGCGAGAATGACAAATTTTACGAAACAGTCTTCCGTTGTTGAGGTCAAAGAAGAGTCACAGCAGAACTGATGTCTAAAACTTACCGCGGAAACATTTTCTCTCTTTCAAGTAAGAATGAAAACAAGAAACCGTCCCATCCCAGCTTCTTATCAATATGCATATCTCTCCCCGACTAATGGACCAAGCCGTACAACGATAGGAAAGACCACGTCGCCATAAAATCTAGTCGCCCATGGGCGACTAGACCATATCATATTCATCACTCTCTCCATTGGGTCTTTACCGGACTAGTTCTTGTTTCATCTCGAATTGAGTTTTCGTTGAAGTTTTGAAATTAAAATCGACCTGTTTTCTCGTAAAAACTTTGAGTCAATCGTATAAAACAATAACTGTTAAACTTAAAATCCAATTTTTTCTCGGCCATTCGGTTGTTTTTATTATCTTGTGGAACCAGCATTGTGTAATCGCGTGAAGGACAATTTTCTCCTAAAGAATTTGTTTAAATCGCAAAACGGCTGAAAAGGTCTAAAACGCGATAAAGGCTCACTTACGATTTTAGACGAGAGTGATCCTAATTCCAATGAAGGTCTACCTAATTTCCGCATAAGATAAATGGAAAAGAAGATAAAAATTCAAGCTTCGAGATATCTATGGAAAAAACTCGAGAAGAAAAGGAAGATTTTTGCGGAAGGATAGAATCGAATCTGGGGCGGAAAAGGAAAGACGACCGACCTTCGAAGGCATATATAAGATAAGTAAAGGAGAGGAACGTAGACAGACAAGACAATTCTCAAACAAAAACATAGAACTTAAGAACCTTAGGCATCATTCTCGAAATGCTTGGTTTTATATGTCTTGCACTGAATTACTAGATGAACTTGCAAAGGCAGTTTAATCTCTTGTTCAAAATCTTTAACTGAACTACGTTCGTCTTGATCCTCGAAGGGGGTAAGTAGGCAGCCTTTCACAAGGTCCAGTCTGAAATCAATCGAAACCTTTTGCTTATCTTTTTTGTCTTTTTTATTGAGCTGTGACTCAACTAGGTTTAAGGTTTTAGGTAGCTACAACTAGAAAAATTGCTGACAGATCTTGTGGCCGAAGTTTTTACAATTTGTTGTAACAGTTTCTATTCTCTTTTGAAAATTCAAATAAAGATAAAACTTTTTTAGTTCATTTATTATTTTTCATATTTTCCGCGTTTATTCGATTACTTGTTGTTGGCTCTTGCAGAGAATCCGGACCTTAAGGAAAGTAGGGTTTTTTTTGCTTTCCTCCATTCATTAAAATTGACGATTTGAATTTCGGTTCCCACAGTTTGGCGCTAGATGAAGGGGGCGGATTACTCTAACTCATGGCCACAAAACGCTTGATCAAAATGATGTCCAGAAATATGAAAGACAAACTCGCAGCTCTCAACAACGCTGGTAGAACAACTTCAGCAGTGACTGCACCTATTGCAAACGCTTACGCAAACGCCACAGTGCTCGAGAAAATCGTAAACCTAGTCGCGACTTTCGCCACAGGACGAGCACCAAAACGAGCTCGCGATTTCTCTCTCTAAAAAGAAAGGGCAACGATATAATCTATTAAACCCCGTAAAGTTCATCTCATTATCAAGTTGGAAAAATATCAACGCGTAAGGGTTCGACCAAAAGACGTTTTCTGAAAACTTTTCGAAAAAATAAAACTTGCTCTCCCAGAAATCGTGGAGAAACCCTAGATTACTCCTGGAAAAGGAAGCACAACACATCGGGTACACAACCCCAACTGTTGTACTTCATCCGAATAAATTTCGAAGAAACGAAGTTGATATCTATCGAATCACTCGAAACCTGAAACGGCTGACGAAGACTAAACTAAGAAAAAGGGGAGATTGTATCCCTCACTGCTATAACATTTTCTGAAACCTAAGATTTCGTAAAATTCAAGCATCTCTTTTATAGTAACATATTCAGTGCATTCTTGATAACTGTCATCTAAGCTTACTTCGGAAAAACTACACAAAACTCCCTCGGATCATTCCTATAGAAACGAGAAAATTTCTGATGAAGTTTAGTCGCGTCAATTAAGCCCATCACAACTATTGTTTCTGATATAAGACTCGGAAACTAAATTTGCAGAACAGCCGCAAAAACATGAGTTTTCCAAAATACAGCTCTCATATAGTCAAACTCGAAAACATTTTACGAAATTTCGAAAACATTTTACGAAATAAATTTCGTAAAATTAAGCTCGACAACATTTTATGAAATGACCTTTGTAAAATTAAAATCAATGATTTTTGCAATTTTTTTTTGTAAAATTAAACTTGACAACATTTAACGTAAGAATTTTCAAAAAAACTTAAACTCGACAACATTTTACGAGACAGCTTTCTTGAAACAATTAGACAATCTTCGAGAAGTCAAAAAAGATTGTACAAAAGGACTCTCTGTGAAGGAAAGAGATGGAGCGGGAGCTGAAAATTGAATTTCGCCTATCAGCTTCTCTCCGCGGTCTCGCCGTCCTCTCCTTTTGCCTCATCGTCCAACGAATCTTCTCGATCACCCAACGAGTCTTCCAGTTCGCCCTCGATAGCTTCCAATCGCCCTTGGTTAATTCTAAAATGCCAAAAGGCTTTCGACAAGATACTCACTTGTCTTCGTAAAACCAATGATACAGAGACCAAAACCAAGATCAGAAAAATATAGATCGCCGAACCAAAACCGCAAGATAGGCTTCAGCCTAAATGAGGCCAGTGAAATAGAGAAACCCAAGAAGAATCAATATTTTTACTATCCGTAGGGGATGGACACAAACGAGAAGAGGAAGGGGGAATGAGCAAGAAAAACTGAGAAGAGGCAAACTCGAATTTCCAAGAAAGCTATGTCCGACTTGGGAATTTTTGAAATCAGACTTTGAGTTTTCCTAGGAAGGTACTAAGAAAAAAAACGCTTTGAAGATTGCCGTAAACTTTAGGGAACTTAGAATCAAGGTGGATAGTCTAGCGAACTAAGTCTTAGGCCATTTTCCCTATCTAGTGTTCCTTAATTCTTCAGGCAGACTTTGCAAACTGATCTAAATTCTCGCAAAAACCGAGAAAGATCGTTGTGAACACTCACTTAGATCGCTTCCTAAACAAAGAAAGAACTAGCAACACGAACATCATCTTAAAACCGAATTCATTCCTAGCAATTTTCTCAAAACCGACATATTCCAAGTCGTCAACTTGAAAACCACCAAGTCGCAATCCCAGCGTTGTCTTTAAATCGACTTAGATTATCGATCATCCCAATCCTCGAAAAAGAAAACATATACAATCCTTCAAAACATTGATTCAAATTTTTTTGCCTCGGCTAAAAAAACATTTGCAACAAAGCAAAATCGAGAACACAAGAGCAACGAGCACAACAAAGGGAACGCTTTCTCCCCGCTCGTTGAGTAGATCTACCGCTGACTGACCAATTTGTTCCGCTCAAGAAACTCACAAAAATGTTTCGCGACTATATGGTATTAAAATAACCTTCAGTAAAACTCTATTAGTGACTCCAAGCAACTTTCACCAGTGATTGAAACCAAAGCAAAAAAGTTTCCCAAAACATTTGTGGAAATATCGCTACTTTGACATCTCCATACATCGCGACGATTAACTATCTTCACAAAACCGTTCACCCATTACTATCATATAACTAAAACAAACGGTATCATGCAAAACGAGTTCGAAATATAGAAACATGAGTGAGGAAAACCTAATCCTTGCTCGCAAACATCACGAGTAATCTGCGAGAAATGTTCTCTATTCACTCCTATGAGAAGTCCTTCTTGTGTTAAATTACATGAAAAATCCTTTGTATAGTCAGATCAAGTCATAAGAGGCAACTTTTGAAGATGAACATAACAGGTTTTAGGAAGAAGTGTTTCTCTTATAGCAAAAAATGAAGTTGTATGATCCGACTTTGGACGACCAATCTAAGCTTTATCTCTTCGCACTACGATCTTACAGATCTTATTCTTCAGCCCTGTGGCTCGCTGGCTTCTGCCTTTATTTCCCCTCGTTTACATCCGAGCAGGCAATCATACCACAACTGACTCCGCACTGTTATTTTATCAAGCCTCTTAGGCTTCGTCTTCCTCGGAAAAAAACAAAAAACTTCCGTACGACTAAAGGAAACATTATACGAAACATTCATTGTAATACTGAAACCTAAAGTAGAAAATCGTTTTCTACCACCATCGGCCATCTTAACACGGAAAACTCCAGCATACTTGGCTTATAAATCTTGATGAACGCTCATCGGCCCTCAGCCAATTACCCTTTCTGTGAATACCCAAACTAGAGTTTGGCATCCCCTTTAAGGAAAATAGTAAACTAACTTTACCTTAATGATAACACAAAAGTGCCACGGTCTAATCCAAGACCAACAACGTCCTCGGCTATGCGTCTGAACACAGCCTTCATGCCAAGCCAGAACATTTGAGCGGCCACCGCTCCATCCATTTCACTTAACCGCAAAACGACAATCTGTGATTCGTCTAAAAACACCAAGTGATGATTACGTAAATAATTATCGTATAACCCGGAAATGGAAATAATACAATAAAGTATTTACAACAAGACTCAGTCCTAACAACCAAATGGTTAACAAAAAACTTGAACTTGTCAAAAAACCAACCAAGTTCTATATGTTCCACAATTCACTTTAAGCCCGCAACATTTTCCCATAAAAAGAGGCATACTAGGGGAAACTCGTAATAAAGCTCCTAGAGCTATATGAAACATCCTTAAAAATATACAAAATAAATCTCTGAGGGTCGACTCTTCACAAAGCACATTGAAGGAAAACACTTACTCCGAAGGAAAAATTCACGCTACCCCTTGGTCCTAATTCCTTGATCACAAATCAAACAATGTAACATACAAACAAAAACAACTGCTTTGGTTGCAAACATCGGCAAACAAACCAAAACGTTTCTCTGTCGAAAGGTTAAAACAAAACCCTTGCGACACCTCAAAACATCTTCAAGCCCGCAGACATTTCAAGCAAGAACTGCGGCATATGAAATAAAAAACAATCTTCAGCATCGCAAGACATTGCAGACGCCTGAAGAACCGTTTTTCGAAATAAATATCTTCCTCGATAAAAACAGTATCTTGGAAGACCAAACAGTCATACGCACTAACACCTTCTAAAACACACATCCTTCGCCAACGCTCAAACGGTAAAAAATTTCCATCATGTTTGTTTCTAATCACAACAAACTCTAAACGTCCTAAACAGACTAGGTCATCTCCTCCCATAGAGATAGCTCTCAGACATCCGACACTAGGATAATAGCACGCTATAAAAGAAATCCAAAATTTTAGTCAGCAATTCCAGACGACTTCAAAATTTTCTTTGGAGAGATGCTCGGTTCCTGATCAGTGGAAGTCATATAAGCTGAGAACTTATTGTAGATTTCAATATTGAGACATAATCAGGTCGAAAACGCAATGGGTAAAGTAAGCCGAAACAGTCATTGCAAACCCTAAACCGTTACTAGGCCTAGGTTTGCCCTAAACCCAACACACTATTCTCAAACATCTCAAGGGATAGTATCAAACCTGATACGAGATTCCAAAATAGGTCCATTCGTCGATATTTGCATGTTTATGAGACTTCTCAACCACAAGCCTTCGAATATTCACATCTTACACAAGGATAAGTGTCACAATCCGCTGAGCGTCAGTAAGATGACAACTTATATTCTTTCTCTCATCTCCGCGTACGGATACTATTTACATTTTTAGAAGAGACAATCCATGACTTCATAAATCCAAAACAAACAGCCAACAAGGCTAGTCTCGAGGCCGACAAAGGTCCAATACAAAATTCCATCGGCAACAACATGCTCGATAATCTATAAACATAACTAAACCATAAATATCTCATTAAAAATAGGTCGTAAGAATATTAACTCCAATATGAACTACGAAAGGCTTATTCCCTTAGACAAGGGTATGTAGGCAGCCTTCATAAGGCGCAGCCCCAATCTTATCAACTTTCATAAAAACTGGTTTCACCAACGGACCATTTTAACCATTGGTTCCACCTAACACGCCATTCACTACCTCGCAAGAAATTACATGAAATATCTTACGAGCTGGGGGCTAACCGTTGCAGTCATAATTGGTTAATGCAAAATCAACGGCTAAAATCCTTTGAGAAATTGTACCTTCGGCAAATATAAGCTAAAAATGTCAGATAAACTATACGACATAAGCCAAACCTCTTTACATAAGGATACAAGAACAAATTTCGTATAGTTTATACCTGAAAAGGAATAAAATAATTTCTATCCAAAAATGAAATGATCGGAAAAACATTCTTGCAAAATGTTTTGTGAGAAATGACGAATTTTACAAAACAGTCTTTCGTTGTTGGGGTCAAAAACGGTCACGGCGGACCCGATGTCAAAACGCTACCGTGGAAACGTTGTCTCTCTTTCAAATAAGAAAGAAAACAAGAAACCGTTGCATCTGAACTTCTCATCGCCCTTCCTATATCGTCCCGACTAACAGACCAAGCTGTACAACCATAGAAAAGACCATGTCTCCTCCACGTCTATTCGCCCATGGGCGACTAGAACCGAAACAAGTCTAGTCGCCTGTGGGCAACTTGATGCACACAACGTCTAGTCTCCTATGGGTGACTAGAACCTTAAAAAAGTGTAGTCACCCATGGGCGATTAGACGCGCACAAAGTCTAGTCACCCATGGGCGATTAGACGCGCACAAAGTCTAGTCACCCATGGGCGACTAGACTCTCAACAAGGTCTAGTCTCCCATGGGCGACTAGACTTGCACAACGTCTAGTCTCCCATGGGCAACTAGACTCGCACAACGTCTAGTCTCCCTTGGGCAACTAGACGCGCACATCGTATGTCGCTCATGGGCGACTAGACGCACACAACGCCTTTCGACAAGGTGTAGTCAACCATGGGCGACTAAACTTGCACAACGTCTAGTCGCCCATGGGCAACTAAACGCGCACAACATCTAGTCGCCCATGGGCGACTAAACGCGCACAACATCTTGTCTCCCATGGGCGAATAGACTCTCAACAAGGTCTAGGCGCTCATGGACGACTAGACTCGCACAATGTCTAGTCGCCCTTGGACGACAAGACTCTTTACAAAGTCTAGTCACCCATGGGCGTCTAGACCATATTCTCCTCATCACTCTCTCCTTTGGATATTTACCAGACTAATTCTTGTTTCGCCTCGATTGGACTTTCTGTTAAAAAATTTCAATAAAAATCGCAAAGACTTGTTTTCTCGTAAAAACTTTGAGTAAATCATATAAAACGATAACGGTTAACATAAACACAAATGTTGTTTCGTCTATGCGGTTGGTTTATTATCTTGCGGAACCAGCATCGTGTAATCGTATGAAGGACTGTTTTTCCGATAGTACTCATAAAAATCGTTTAAATGGCAAAACGACCCAAAATGTCTAAAACGTGATAAAGGCCCACTTACTTTTTGAGACGAGAACAAATGTCCAGTTTCGAGATAATTATGGAAAATTTGAGAAGATAAGGAATATTTTTGTAGAAGGACAAACTCAAATTTAGGGGCAGTAAAGGAAAGACGACCGACCTTCGAAGAAATATATAAGAGAAGCAATGGAGAGGAGCGCAGACAAACACGAAAATTCTCAAAAAAAAATTAGCACTTAGGAACCTTAGGCATCATTCTCGACATGCTTGGTTATCTTTGTCTTGCACTCGATTACTAGATGAACTCGCAAATGCAGTTTGATCTCTTGTTCGAACTCTTTAACTGAACTTCGTTTGACTTGATCCTCGAAGGGGGTACGTAGGCAGCCTTTCATAAGGTTCTGTCCGAAATCAATCAAAACTTTTTCTTATCTTTTTCTTCTTTTGTTATTGAGCTGCGAATCAAAAAGGTTTAAGGTTTTAGGTAGCTAAAACTATAAAACTCTCTGGCATATCTTGCGGCAGAAGGTTTTACAATTTTTTGTAACAATCGCTATGCTCTTATGAGAATTTGAAATAAAGATCAAACTTTTCTTAATTCGTTTTGTTATCTTTTCATATTTTCTGCGTTTATTCAATTACTTTTCGTTGGCTCTTGCAGAGAATCCAGACCTCAAGGAAAGTATGGTTTTCTTTTTCCTTCATTCACTAAAATCGACAGTGCAAATTTCGGTTACCACAATGGAGATATTTTTCCTCATGTCTTCAGATCTTGCATCATCAAATTAGTTACGCAGGAAGGCGTTCTTGATAGCAGTCCAGGATGTAAGAGATCTTGGGGATAGCTACTTTAGCCAATATGAAGCATTTCCAGCAAGTGAGTGGTTGAAGAGCTTGCAAAGAAGGTAGTCATCGGGGAATCCATATGCTTTTATATCAGATACTAAATCTTTGAACAGCTCCAGAAGGTTCATAGTATGTTCATGTAGAAGCCCAAGATAAGGCTGCTGTCCCACGAGTATAAAGTAGCCAGGCTTCCTCTGAAAGGCAGGAGGACAAATTGCAAACATGTTGGTGTAGTACTTATCTAGGCAGTTGTAGTCAGCCAACGTCTAGGCTCGAGCAGCCTCACAATTCTCGGCAGCTGCATCCTCAGCAATAGCTGCAGCGTTTTCATTATTTGCAGCTTCTAGAGGAACTTCTTCTGGTTTAGAGATTCAGCCCCGTGATCATCTAGTCTCTGACATGCTGCATTACGTAGATGACCCTCGGGGTCATAAAAGTCTTCATTCTCATTTTGAATTAGCACAAGAGTCACCACCATGTTTCTCGTTAGCAGGTCGGTGTTAATCGATGCTTCAGAAGGGTTGATTGCTGCTTCCTCACGAGTGGTGTCAATCAATGAAGTAGAGGTGTCGATCGATGCTATTAACTTTTCTTTACGGATGGTGCGCTCAAGCTATGTAGGATCCGAGTATTCCAAGAGATTCTTGTTGCTTCTGGTATTATTGGGTTTGAACCTGAAAGACACAAGAAAACGAAGTTTCTAAGTAACCAACAATAAAGAAAAACCTAGACTAAATCTTTTAACTAAATCTAATGGCGAATCCACTGCTACCCAGCAATTGCACCAATTTCACGTAGCTAAAATTATCGTAGAGAAAACTCTCTCAAATAAGAGATCAACTGCAGTACTTAGGGACCAATCTTCATGGAGTGTGGGCCCAAAATAGACAATAAGAATCAATATTAAGTTAGGAAATAATAATAAAAGCAGTAAATATTGGTTGTAAGATATATGGGAAAGAAGCTAAACTTAGGGTTTCACGCATGCAATTAGAACTTAAACTTATAGATGCTAAAAGGTGTGATAGGTACCATCCTAGAACTCAAATTAAATAAGTATGATATCCAGCTCTCGCATGTGAGTCCAATCATATGTTTAATTCCTATAATTCCAGATATCGCACGCGGATTAGGAAGAGTGTCATCAATACTATGGAGTCAATCAACGCTTCTTTAGATAAGCATTAACGCTCAGAGCGATAAATTCACTAAGCTAATTAAACCAGCTATCACATGCGCTTGATGATATCGCTCAAATTACCCTAGAGCAACTTTATCTCTTAAATAAGATGTTCAGTTGTGGTACTTAAGGATCGAACCCATCGGAAGCGTGGGCACACAATAGATTATAGATATTAAGATTAAGCTAGGCAAGTAATAATAAAGCAGTAAATAGTAGAGAATAGTAAAACGTTTAGTTGTAAATGATATGAGAAAATAATTAGACTTAAGGTTTCATGTAATAAAATTATTATGTATAGATTCTAAGGGTGTTATAAACCATCCTAGAACTCGGATATAATAGTAAGATATACAGATCTCGCCGTGAGTCTAATCATATGACTAAGTCTTTGTTCCAGCCGTCACATGCAAACAAGGAGCGAGCATCGATTGATATTACAGAGTACCGATCGATCCTTCCTTAGGCAAGCATTATCGTCCTAATCGATATGTTCACTAAGTTAATTTAGAACAGCTCTCGCATGTATCAAGCAATCTAGCTCAGCAAAATTAATATCAGGTAATGAACCTACTGTCGTACTTATCAAGATCTTATATTCAGGGTCTAATTAGCTACTCTAGAACAAAACCTGTAAGTCTAATTCCGATGAAGGATCCTTAATAAATCACCCTAACAGTTCTATGTTTCAGCAGTTCATATAAACCGTAATAAAACCCTAAATCTTACAAGAGAAATACTCGGACATGATTAAGAAAAGCATAACAATAATCTGAATAGAATGCATAAATAGAACAAGGTAGAAAAACTGGAGTTCCAATTTAAAAGCTCTGAAAAAGTTCTTGATCTTCTCTCAAAATGATAACTAAAAGCTTCGAAGAATGGTGGTAAACTGTAAGGTTATTTCTAGGTGGGTTGTTGCCCAAAAATTGGCAAAAAACATAAATACTAGGTATAAAGTCGGTCAGGGGTAGTCTTGTAATTATGTGGATCTTTTGGGCTTGAGTAAGTCCTAACTAAAGTTGGCCCGTCTGCTCGTGTGGGTGTCGGGCGATACCATGGACGCAGTGTCGATCAACACTCTTCATGAATCTCGACTTTGACTTTTGATTTCTTCGACAACTACGAGTTTCATCATCAATAATCTCCAAAATGCTTCATAATCTCCACAATGCTCCAAAACATACTTGAACCTGGAAAGACTCTAAAATAGACTCCAAACATATATAATAGACTCTAAAATCACATATTCTATGAGTGAAAAATGGTTAAATCCATAGATATAAATTCCCCTAGACCTATCATTTTGTTTGTCATCAAGCAAAGCATAAACAGTCTTGTGGGAGACCTTTGAAATCGTAGGGACTCACACAATTTTAAACTAATTATTATCAAATTTGCTACGTTGCAAGCCACATCAAACTAATGCCAAATTTAGAGGTACCTTATGTACTCTACCCTAGCTTAGTAACCAAACCATCCAGCCAACAACTTAGATAATATTGACTGACATACCCCTCTACTAACCTCATTTCTTACAATAAAAATGTACATGCTTTACCTTGGGAGTATCGATCAAAGGACACATGAACTCTTACCCAAGAAAGTTTATGAACACATAGGTAGTCTCCTCTAATCCATTTATTTTCTCTTTCTCTCTTCTCTTAATCTTTTTCTCTTTTCTTTTTCTTTTTTGATTTTTTTCTTTCTTTTGTTATTTTTATTTTTGCGAAGTGTAGGCGAATAATGGGGTCAAATAAAATTTTCCTACCCCTCGCTTCCAACTTTGTGAGATCATCCCTTTGAATTAGAATAACGGGATCATAGAAAATTTTCCTACCCATGTGCATCTCAGGAAATCATCTCAATCTTTTATTTTCTAGATGTCGAAGAGAGAGAGAGAGAAGGCAGCCAGCAACACACATACTTTTACCTTCCAGACTTGCAGGAAAAATCTAATCAAGTGTGTACCAAGCCCCAAGACAAGCAAATTAAGTAGATTAGGTTAGAAGTCACTTTGGTTCCTTCAAACATTCTCAGCAAGTGTGGATATTACTGGCAGGTGATCCACTTTGGTATTTCTATTTGGTACACAGTGCAATCAGTAAATCTACGAATGGTGCTAGAGAGTGGTTAGAAAATAAGTAAAAACTGAAAAAGTTCATTATCCTTTTTGACTCTATAAAACTCAATAAAAAGGCTCAAATAAAACACAATATCAGTAATACCTCCCCCAGGCTTAAACAACACTATCCCCAGTGCTATACAGCCAAAGATTGGTGGGAAATAAATCACATGGACGAATTTAATAAGGAAAAACCGATATACCTGCTTGATGATTGTGTGTGTCAATCGAAACAGTGAAGCGTCGATCGATACTCGTGATTCTCTGTCGATTGACATTTCAGGTGCCAACCGGTGCTCGGTGCAGACTAGTCTTTTTTTACCAAATGGGTTGCCTCCCATGAAGCGCTTGTTTATAGTCGTTAGCTTGACATTTTGGAGATTTTTGGCTAGTATGGAGGTAATGTAATACTTGTTGGGAAACAAGTATCAACAATTTCTCTGCTCATCTCAAACCAGGTGCCTACAAAGCTTCTGATGGCTTCTTCTCTTTTGGTTTTGTGCTCTTGTTGTCTCTGGATAATCTCATATATGTTATCCAATTTTAGCTGGATCTCTTCCATACATTTTCTTAACCATCCAATACTATTGTTGAGAGGGTAGTAGATTGCATCAATCTTTTTATAGAACTCATCACATATCCTCTCATGGGTTGTATTAATGTCATCTATCATCTCCTCAACTTGATATCTCATGTATGTCTGAGGTTATGGCCGATATGGAAGTGTAGGATGAACTCTAGACATCTGAAAAAAATACTTCATACTTTGGTAAGCTCAAGTAACGACCTCCCACATTGTTTTCCATCTCAAGTATTGCTTATGTGTCTCCCTTTGAAACATTGATGATCCTTCCAAGCTTAGCCTTAGCATTGCGCTCTTCATCTCAGTAAACTTCATATTCATATGGTGCTACTTGAAAGTTTATGAGAATTTAAGAGTTTTCAGATGAATAACATGGAGAATGAGGAGAGAGAGTGGCAACATTAGAGAGAGACAATGAGAAAATGAGGAACTGAATTTCTTACTTCATTAGGTTTCTGGATACACTCCTTAAACATGAAATACAAATATCCTAGGAATAATATTAAACAAGTAAGGTCCCTAGGAAAGATTAAACAAATGTAGGAGAGTCCAAACTGCCCCAACTGTCCAGGACCAGATTGAAAGTGACCTGTCCCAACATTCACAAAGGCATGAGCCTTATCCCCACACGTGATATTGCCTCCCCAACTGTTCTTTTGTCTTAGTTAAATCAAATAGAGCTTCCTGGTTACATTTCCGGATCACTCTTTTCTTCTTCTTGTCTTGCAAGTCACGTGTAGACCTAAGTTGTACGGACATATTTGTTCTTCAAGTTAACTCAACTCTTTGTTTAGTTTGAATCTAGTTGTTTCCCTCTTGCTTCTTATTGCTTCATCTCAACACTCCCCCTCAAGCTTGACCGTAGGGACTGGTCAAGCTTGGAAACCATGAAGCATTCACTTATTAAAACCTTTAGCCTAGAAAAACCACTTGGGAGAAAACTAAGCCAAGGAAAAAGAGTAGAACACCTCATGGTTAAGAGGATCAGTGAGATGAGAGATCCATGAGTCCAAGATTTGAATGAATGAGTTCAAAGACCTTAGTACTTGCGGCTTTGGTGAAGGTGTCGGCCAACTGATCTTCACTCCTAGTGTAACAAGGTAGAATGATCTTCTACTCCACTGCTTGTCTCACCTTATGAAAATCTACTTCAATTTGTTTAGTCCTCTCATGGAAGACTGAGTTGCTAGCAATGTGTATAGAAGCATGGTTATCACAATGCATAGTAATTGGTGTTGTTGTCACAATCCCCAAGTCTGTAAGGAGCCCCTTGATCCAAGTCAACTCACTTGTAAGCTTCCTCATAGCTCTATACTCTGCCTCAGCACTTGAATATGAAACCATTATTTTCTTCTTGCTTTTCCAAGTCACCAAATAGCCTCCAATGAAGGTGCAATATCCAGTAGCTGATATGCTATCAACTCTATCTCCTGCCCAATCAGCATCACAATATCCAAAATTTTTCGTGCTTCTATTGCATCCCATCCATACTCCTTGGCCTGGTACTTCTCTTAAGTACCACAAAACCCTCTCAACCTTGTTCCACTGATGAATCTTTGGTGCTTGCATCTGTTGACTGACTTGAGCCATAGCAAAACAAATGTCTAGTCTTGTAATGGTTAGGTAGATGAGTTTCCCAACCATTATCTTGTACTGCTTCACATCTTCATAGGGCTAGTCCTCAAAATCCCCCTCATGCAGCACTTTGTTGACATATTCAAGAGGAGTCTTTGCTACCCTTCCACCTAGATCACCTGCATCATTCAATAGATCAAGTGTATAATTACTTTGGGATAATAGCAGCCCATCTTTAGATCGGCATATCTCAATCCCTAGAAAGTACTTCAGCTCACCCAAGTCTTTAATACTAAAATACGATATAAGAAAGGTTTTAGTTAAGGAGATACCTTCCTTATCATTTCCTGTGATGATAATGTCATCCACATAGATCAGAAGGCCGCAATGACTTGTTGAGTGGTGAGAGTGAAGAGGGTGTGATCAGCTTCAGATTTGATGACCCTTTCCCATTGAGGGTTGTGCTTAACCTATGATACCAGGCTCTTGGTGACTGCTTTAACGCATAGATTGCTTTCTTCAGTCTCAACACATTCCCCGGCTTGACAAGGTGTTCCATATCAGGAAGTGGTCTCATGTAGAATGTAAGAGGTGGATAACCTCCCCCACAAGGCCCATGAAATAGATGGCCTGGCCCATCGAATCCAGAGTTACTCGGCTCAGCTAAAGGCTAGGAGATTGCGACCCGTGCGTGTCTCACTTTTGACTGCTTTAGCCGTCGCGACCCGCCCTCGACCGGCTTACAAAAGCGACTAAAGGACAATTGGCCCAAAGACGTCATCAGTCAGCCCGCATGAGTAAAGGCCAATCAGGATGAACCGACCTAGGGCATCCACTGCTCCAAGTCACCTATAAAAGGGAGAAGGAAGGCAAGGAGATGGGGGGAGACACAGACTGGGAGGCTAGAATTAGGGTTTTATATCTTTTTTTTACCAAGTTGTACCTTTTCCGGCCAGATTTCCGAGCACCGGCTGCTCTCCTTTTGTACCTTCACTTTTGTATTCGACAGAACGTCATTCAGTCTAATACAAACGTATTCAAAATTAACCCACCAACGAGTTTCGTCCCTTTACTGGAAACCGACCGAACTCGGTTCAAACATCGACCTCATCTTCTAATTCACCTTGTAGGAAAGCATTCTTGACAACCATTTAGCCATAGATCCCATTCCAAGTTAACTGCCAATGAGAGAACAATCCTTATGGTGTGTAGCTTAGCCACTGGTGCAAATGTGTCAAGGTAATTTTCTCCATAGACCTGAGTGTATCCCTCTGCAACTAGTCTTGTGTTCTTCTTTTCTGGTTTCCCATTGGTTAGATAATTGATGGTGAATAACAACCTGCTTGTAACTGCTTTCTTGCCTTTGGGGAGCATAGTTTCAGACCAGGTTTCATTTTTGATCATGGCATTGACCTCATCTTCAAATGAGTCTCTCCATTCATAAAGCTTCATAGCCTCTTCATAAGACCTTGGAATGTACTCTTGATCTATGCTGGTGTTGAAGGCTTGATGTTCCATAGGGTAATGGGAAAGCGAGCAGGTTGCTTGAGTGGGGATGAGCTACTGCTTGGCTATTGAAGTACACCCTTGTGTTGATCCAGTTGGAATGATGCCTCTTCAGCCTTGTGCTTCTCCTAAGTGGCTGAATCTCTTCTATATGTTCTTCTCCATCAGAATCTGCTTCATTTTGTTGATCTGATGACTCATGTTGTTGGGTTTCATCATGATCATGAACTAGTTCTTGATTCTCTTGACCAGTATGTGAATCATCTTTATTATCAGTATTTCTTTAACCCATAGATTGCTTTCTTCAGTCTCAACACATTCCCTGGCTTGACAAGGTGTTCCATACCAGAAGGTGGTCTCATGTAGACCTCATCCTCTAATTCACCTTGTAGGAAAGCATTCTTGACATCCATTTGCCATAGATCCCAATTCAAGTTAACTGCCAATGAGAGAACAATCCTTATGGTGTGTAGCTTAACCACTGGTGCAAATGTGTCGAGGTAATCTTCTCCATAGACCTGAGTGTATCCCCTTGCAACCAATCTTGTCTTCTTCCTTTCTGGTTTCCCTTTGGCCAGATATTTGATGGTGAATAACAACCTGCTTGTAACTGATTTCTTGCCTTTGGGGAGCTCATTTTCAAACCAAGTTTTATTTTTGATCATGGCATTGATCTCATCTTCAACTGAGTCGCTCCATTCATCAAGCTTCATAGCCTCTTCATAAGACATTGAAATGTACTCTTGATCTATGCTGGTGATGAAGGCTTTATGTTACATAGGGTAATGGGCAAGCGAGCAGGTTGCTTGACTGGGATGAGCTATTGCATGGCTATTGAAGACACCCTTGTGTTGATCCAAATGGAAGGATACTTATTCAGCCTTGTACTTCTCCTAAGCGGCTGGATCTCTTCTATATGTTCTTCTTCATCAGAATCTGCTTAATTTTGTTGATCTGATGACTCATGTTGTTGGCTTTCATCCTGATCATGAACCGCTTTTTCTTGATTCTCTTGACCAGTATGTGAATCATCTTGATTATCAGTATGTGAATCATCTTGATGCCCCCTTCAGGATTAGGATGAACAGCTTCTTCATCCTCCTTCAGAACTGTTTCCGGACCTGACCAACTTCTAGACCAGTGGTTCTTTCCTTTTGTGGCATTTCCTTTTGTGGCATACTAACGCCAAGACTCTCTATGATGTGTTCCCTATCCGAGGAGCCTTGAGATTGTCCCAACTCTTCTCTTCATAATAACCTTTGGATTCCACAAACTTGATATCCCTGGAGACTAACACCCTCCTAGTTTCTGGAGCCTAGCATTTGTATCTCTTTTTAGTAGTGGAGTAGCCTATGAACACAGACTTAGTACTCATGGCTTCAAGCTTGTTTCTATGATCACCTAGCTGCAAAACATATCACAAGCATCCAAATACATGAAAGTGATCAACAGAGGGTTTTCTTTTGTTCAATACCTCAAATGGTGTACAATCATCAAGGACTCTTGTTGGAGTCCTATTAATTAGATAGCATGATGTCATCACAGCATCACTCCAGAAACGTTTTGGCATGTTTGTAGAACATCATTGACCTTGCTACCTCCATTAGGTGCCTATTCTCCCTCTGAGCAACAGCATTTTGTTGTGGTGTGTATGGACAACTGGTTTGATAGATGATTTCATGTTTGGCTAGGGGTTTTTGAATGCTAAGCTTGTATATTCCCCTCCCCCCGCCATTATCTGACATGAACACTTTGATCTTGTGATTAGTTATGTGGTTCTGGAAATTAACAAAAGCATCTAGCACTCTATCTTTAGTTTCAATCATAGTCAGCCATGTATATTTAGATTTTTGATTTATAAAGGTGACAAAATATCTATGATTCTCCCTAGAAATGCATGATGCAGTCCAGACATCAGAATGTATAAGATCAAAGCAATTTTTATAGATAGTAGATGACTTAGGGAAAACAGTCTTGCAATGTTTGCCAAAAATACATGCTTCACAGCCATCATTTTTAAATGAAACATCAGGAAGTAAAATGTTGAGTGCACGAGAATGGGGATGGCCTAGCCTAGCATGCCACAATACATCCTTTTTGAAAACAAGAATTAAACTAAATGCAGAAGATATATTTGAATCAGCCTTGATGTCTTCAAGTTGGTTCAAGTCCTCCTTTGTAGCACCTTTTCCAATCAACTTAAGAGTCTAAATATCCTGAAACACAACCTCATTAGGAATGAAGATTACTTTGCACTTTAAATCAGTGGTAGCTTTCTTAACTAGATAAAAGATTTGGAGCAAAAGTTGGCATGTAAAATGCTTTTGTATTTTTATTAAATAGCTTGAGAGTTCCTACACCTTGAATTGGTATTTTATCTCCATTTGCAATCATGGCATTGCCTACAACAGGCTCTACAATACTGATCAACCTAGCATCACTAATCATGTGGTGAGAATCTCCTGAGTCTATAACTAGGGGCTTAACACTACTGGATTCATTCAGTGAAGTAATAAGAGCACTAGGCGATTTATATGATGCATTAAGAAAGATACCAAGTGTGTTACCAGACTCTTTGAAGGCTTTGATGAGAGCATCAAGGTCTAACTTCTTGATGGACTCATCGTGTGTAGTCCTCACAGCTGACCAGCCACTGAATGTAACTGTCTTTCCTTCACCAGCAGCCATGGAGCGCATAGGAGTAGATGGTTCTCCCATCTCACCAGAAAAATGAGCCCTTGCATCAGCATAAGGTGTCCTGGACTTCTGAGGTTGGAGGTGTGGGTGAAAACCCAGCACTTTTCCTTGCAATGACCCTTCTTCTTGCAGTGATCACACACCCAAACCATCTTATCTTCTGGTTTGTAAACGCCTTTGTTAGCCACAGCTTCAGCTTTGTTTTCTGTTCATTCAGCTTTGTTTGCCATGATAAGCTCTCCTTTGCCTCCAAAGAGACCCACTGAGCCTTGCTCCTTTTGAATCTGAGCACACAACTCTTCAAGGGATGGAAGCTTCTCACTCCTTAGGATGTGCTTGATTAGGTCGCTATAACCAGAATTGAGAGTGAACAGCAAATCAAAGACCATGTCTTGTTCTTTCCTCTCGTTGAGCACATCAGGGTCAATAGTAGCTGGTCTTAGCATCTCCAGCTCTGCCCACAATGATCTGAACTTCCCAAAATGTTTAGAGAAGTCAGTTTCCTCTTGATTGAGAGTGTTGATGGCTTTCTTGACCTCAAACACCCTACTTATGTTGGATATGTTGCCAACCTTCTGGAGAGTGTCCCACAGCTCTTTGGAAGTTTCATAGTAGAAGTAAGCTTCCAAGATTGAGGCCTCAAGGCTGTTCTGAATGATAGATAACACCATGAGGTCCTCCGGACCCCTCTCTCTAACTTTATCAGCAGCAACGACCACTTCTTTGACATCCTCTCCTAGGATGGTCTGCTTTGAGGTCTTGCATTCAACAACATGTTCCCAGAGTCCTCTGCCTCCAAGAGAAGTCTTGGCAAGCCTTGATCACAGTAAATAGTTAGCTCTCTTAAGAGTAACTGGAATCACAACCATTTTTTATTTTTCCATCAGAAACAGCAAGAACAGTTCAAGAACAAAGGGAAAAAAAAGACAAAAAAATCAAAAATAATCAGAGTAGAGAAAGAGACTTGCGGAAGAGAGTAGAGAATAATGTAGAGAATAAGTTTCAGGAGCTTATTTGCTCTGATACCATGAGAGTTTATGAGAATTTAAGAGTTTTCAGATGAAGAACATGGAGAATGAGGAGAGAGACGGGCGAGATTAGAGAGAGACAATGAGAAAATGAGGAACTGAATTCCTTACTTCATTAAGTTTCTGGATACACTCCTTAAATAGGCAATAAAAATATCCTAGGAATAATATTAAACAAGTAAGGTTCCTAGGAAAGATTAAACAAATGTAGAAGAGTCCAAACTGTCCCAACTGTCCAGGACCAGGTTGAACGTGACCTGTCCCAACGTTCACAATGGCACGAGCCTTATCCCCACACGTGATCTTTCCTCCCCAACTGTTCTCTTGCCTTATTTAAATCAAATAGAGCTTCCTGGTTACATTTCCGGATCACTCTCTTCTTCGTCTTGTATTGCAAGTCACGTGTAGACCTAGGTTGTATGGACATACTTGTTCTTCAAGTTAACTCAACTCTTTGTTTAATTCGAATCCAGTAGTTTCCCTATTGCTTCTTATTGCTTCATCTCAACACTACTAAATGTGTCATTCTCTTAGGAGGAGTAGCGGTTGGAACTGTGTTTCATTTATGATAAATCTATTTCTGATGAATGATCCTTAATAAATCACCCAAGCAGTACTATGTTTCAGCAATTCATATAAACCTTAATAAAACCCTAAATCTAACAAGAGAACGACTCGAACATGACTAAGCAAAGAATAACAGTAATCTGAATAAAATGCATAAATAAAATAAGGTAGAAAAACTTGACTTCCAATACAAAAGCTCTGAGTGAGTTCTTGATCTTCTCTCCAAATAATAACTAAAAGCTTTTAAGAATGGTGGTAATTGTAAGGTTATTTTTAGGTGGTTTGTTGCCCAAACAATGGCAAACCACATGAATACTAGATATAAAGTTAGTTAGGGGTAGTTTCGTAATTATATGGATCTTTTAGGCTTGAGTCAGTCTTGACTAAAGTCGCCCTGGCTACTCTTGCGGCTGTCGAGCAAACACCATGAAGGCAATGTCGATAGACACGCTTCCTGAATTTTGACTTGAGTTCTGATTTCTTCAACAGCTACGAGTCTCCTCATCAATAATCTTGAGAGTGCTCCATAATCTCCACAATGCTCCGAAACATACTTGAACCTCGAAAGACTCTAAAACAGACTCAAAACACATATAGTACACTTCAAAAAGCACATATTCTATGTGTGAAAATTGCTAAAATCATAGTATATCACCTAACAACTTCGTTCAGCAGAATTATTATTACGAGCTGAACCCACTATCGTGGTTGTTGATTTCCTATGTTCAGGTTTCTAGTTAGCTACTCTAAACACACAAGAAGTAAGATCAATTATGTGAATGATCCAATTAAATCACCTTAGCAAGTTTTACAAGTTCATCAAAACCCTAGAAAACCCTAAATCTAACAAATAAATTACTCATACATAGTAAACAAATCATAGAGATAAACAGAATAAATTGCATTAAAAGATAAAAGTAAGAAATACTAGAGTTCCAATACAAATCTCTGAAGGAGTCTTGATCTTCTTTCCTAACTCTAACAAAAGCTTCTAAGAATATAATTATGTGTCTCTTGCCTAAACAATGGCATAAACAATATATATAATAGGTATAAAGTCGGTCATGAGTAATCTTGTAGTATGTGGAAACTTCTACCCAAGCTCAATTTCTGGAAATTAAGTCGTCTTGTCTCGCGTGGATGTCGATCACTACTAAGGATAGTGTCAATCAACATTCTTTCTATATCTCGATTTTGACTTCGTTGAACATTTATGGGTTTCTTCATCTTTTAGCTCCAAAATGCTTCATTATCTCCACAATGCTTCAAAACATACCTAAACCTGAAAAGACTTTAAAATATACTCGAAAAATAATGTCAAGACTAATAAGGACTTATACTATGACTAAAAACTGGTAAAATCTATAGTATATCACTTATCTAATGTAAACTAATGCATACCTCTCCCATTTTCTCTCGAGTTCAAGTAAAACTGGAAAACAATATTTGTTAACTTGTTACCATGAAAGACTACACAATAGAGTTTCCCACTAAAACTAAGCGACATCAAGACATAACTCCATTGTGCAGTTTTTCATGTAGGAATCCAAAGATTTATGTTTTCATTCCTCCCATGCACTATGGAATCTCTAAATATGAACTCATTCCACATAAATTGTGAATCTTTAATATTTCCTACATTTCCTTCTATGTCGTATCATTCACTTGATGACCGAACTGAATTGAAGATTTATATACAAAAAATAACAAAAAAAAATTCATGTTTACATTATACTTTAATTTCTAGAAATAAAAATTAAATAAGTAATAGAGATAATGACCAAAATAGACCTAATAAACTTTTGTCCCCAAAATAGCACCCAAAAAGAAAAATTATTAAAATAGACTTTATTAAAGTGTGTAAATATATATTTATACCCATTAGGCTAACTAATATATCTAGACTTTGAGTTTAGAGTTATGGGGTGGAGTTTAAGAGGTGAGGTTTAAAAGGGGGATTTGTCAAATATGACTCAAAACTTAATTTTAAATGCAAAGGTGTACCTCAACTCAAATCAAATGCAAAGGTATACCCTAACTCAAAAGCCTAGTGAAATTACAAACATCCCCTCATGACTAAACAAGAAAACAATATTTTGATTTACTATTATAACCCTGCGAGTGAGAAGACATTCAGGAAAGTCTTCTCATGATGTATATCTTAAAGTGCTTCCAAGCTTTCGCATCTGAGGGATGATTGATCTCCCATTCTTTCTGAGTATGTTATGCATGTCATCTCATCGCTGTTACGGTATTTTCAGATTGATATAATCTCTTCAGCTTATCCGTAATAGGTAAGTACCACATCCGCTGGTACAATGTCTTATTCCAACCACGTCCTTGCGGTTTATATCATGTTTTCTTGCAAAATCGACACTCTAATAATTCTGAATATTTCCTCCAATAGATCATGCAGTTGTCTATACAAACATATATCATCTCCGAAGGTAAACCAAGACTACGAACAAGTTTTCGCACACAAATTCTCTTCAGGTAAATACTTTTTAAACAACTCAGCCCATGCATCCATACAAACTTCAAGTAAGTTATAATCAGTATTAATATTCATCATCCTAGCTGCCAAGGACAATTTAGAAAGACATTCTCTACAACCTTCATAAATAGTCTGATTAGATGCGGCTGGCATTTCATAAAACCTTTTTGCATCAAAATTAGGCGTCTCTACATTTTCTTGTACTTCCTCTAGATTTTCAACTTCGCCAGCAACTACTGAAGTTGTTTCACGAAATGCATCTATAACCATATCATGCATTGTATCATGATATGGTACTTGATCCTCCTGAGGATAATCAGAATGCAATTCTCCCTATTATGATTTTCTTCAAATGGATTACTACTACTAGCTTCATTCCAAAAATGGACAGTACACAGTCAAATCAGGTTATTGGATTGCAAAAAACTTACTTAAGTATGAGAAGAAAAAGGAGATAGTGGAACCTAGTATAACGAAACTACAAGCTTTTGCATGGAAGATAAGATCTCCGAAAAATATATGTCATCTTATCTGGCAACTGATAATCGGTCATGTGGCGGTTAAGAAAAACTTGATAAGGCGTAACATGAGATGTGATAACTATTGCATGCGTTGTAGGGAACCTGAAGAATTTGTTACCCATGCAATTTTTGAATGCCCACCAGCTCTCCAAGTTTGGTGCCTATCAACAACACCAACAAGTCAGAACATCTTCCCTCTCCCGAGCATTTATGCTAATATGGATTACCTCTTCTGGGGGAAAAACAACATTGTTGAACCAGAATTAGATGGTACGTCTTCTACATCTGGAAGGCCAGAAACGATAAACTCTTTAGGGGCATAGATAGAGACCCCTTGGAACTAGTTCGCTATGCTGAAAGTGAATGTCAAGGATGGTTCAAAGCCAATGAGAAAGAACCATCAACCCCACAAGTTCATAGTACTGAGGATCATCAAGTCATAAGCTTGAGGAATATTTGCCTGATAGATGGATCATGGACACCTACAACACAATTTAGTGGATGTGGATGGTCTGGATGGATAGTGATACAAGCCTAAGCTATCAAAGTCTGTATGATCCTTGTATCAAAGAAGATGGACGATCCAACTAGAGGGCTGGTTTGTACAATCGATCTAATCGGCTAAACGGAAGCGATGATGATGGTTCTGGATAGAACGGTTTGTTGAATGAATCCACAATCAACAATGAGCAAAAACACTTGAATCCACAGGCAGACTCAATCGCCAATCAAAGATCCAAGTAATTCTACACAAGACTAGATGATCAAACTCACACAAAGACACAAGACTTTGGAGAAAAAGAAACTAAGAAGTTTATTAGGTTTTTAGTAAAAGATTTGTGCCTTTACAATGACAGACCTAATGAGCTTATATAGGCTCAGTACAATAAATAAGAAAGCTAAACAAAATAAGAAAACATGCTAAAAATCAGAAAAGTAGGCGTTAGGCCTTAATGATAGAATATCGGCCAAAAAGGAAATTGTGATGTTCTCTTTGTATCTTGATAGCTTGGGAAGGAAAACTGATTTACTAGGACACTACTGGACGTGTGTAGAGGCTACAAAACTCAGAATCTTAGGCAAGAGAGCCGTTGGTGTTCATTAGCTTCAAACTTGCATTCATCCGAATAAGGCAACTTGTAGTAAATGAGAATCCTCCTGATCCTATGATGGCTGGTGCTTGGTATGATGATGGGGAACACTTCTGGATCGTGGATTATGTCTCCTGTATGTTTAATATGATCTCCTGGCTCCATATGGCTTGGTTCAGACCAAACTGATTGAAGTAAAGACCATCCAAAAATAATATCGGTTTGGCCAATTGATGCAAACCGAGCCTATCTTCTGGTCTAATTGGGATCCGCCTGATCCAGTGTTTGGGGGTGCTTCCTAGGGTTTTTTGGAGTGCCTCTAAATGTTTTAGAAGGTCGCCTGGTTGCAATTCTTGAGTTTGGTTTGATGTGAGACCCGGATCTTCCAAATAAAGCAAGTGCTGGACTGGTTTGACCGGTTTTGGGAAATTGATCATAACTTCAATTTCACTCGGTATATTCTCCTCATTTTGGGCTTTATGTAAAGCTAAGAAATCCCTATTGATGACTGAGGTTGGGTTTTGTGAAGGCCACTTCATGGTTGGGCTTGAATCCTCTTCAACAGGCTGATACTCGTAGATGGATGGGCTGGGAAATCTCCGTTTTGTAAAATCCATAACTTTCTGGTCCGGATGAATATATGGCTGATTCCACTTGGAGGTGAAATCGTGTTGAATGTACAATCCATGAAAATTGATTTCATTGCCCTACTGGTTTGTAAGATATGGCTGATTTACTGAGCATACGTCCTGGATAGTTAGCTGATTGGTTAAGTAATGGGCATGGACGCCCTCCGGCTCAGAAGTGGACTTGATGACCACATCAGATAGGATGGGAAAGTTTGAACTTATGGGAACACGAAATTGCAATCGCAGAGAATCCCCCCTGCACTCTGATTTGGAAGCACTAGGTTGGGAGATGGTGAATATTCTTCAACATTCGACATGTCAAAGCTTTGGCAAGGACTGCAAGGATTTGATCATCATGCTCAAAGAACCCCAAGATTGGCCAGGATTTACAACAGAACTGGAGAAGATAAAGACTCTAAAGATCTGCTTCATGGACTTCAAGATTACCCATGTTCCAAGATTGCACAACCAGATTTCAGATTCTTTAGCTAGGTCTGCTAGGTCTTTCCATAGATCTCTTTCTTTTATTGGTTGTTCTATTCTGGTTTGGTTACCCATACCACTTTTAGATTGAGTAATAAAACAAATTTTTGACGGCAAAAAAAAAAGATTTTGAATATAACGTGATCTTCACGCTAACTGTTGTAAAACTTAGAGAGAGTAAGAGATGAATTCATGTGTATGATTCATAACATAAGGGGCCCTTTATATAGGGAAATACAAGTAGGTTAAACTGACCACAAGAAAAGGAAATAGTACAAATCGTATTGCAACTAGGAAAAGGAAAACATCCAAAACCAATATAGAAAAGGTTTCCTCTTTGCCAAAACCCTAAACCTATTTGGTTTAGGTTTAGTAAACCTTTATGCAATAGGTTTATGTTTGTGTCGATAATGGACGGGCCGACCATGGACCCTTCGACCATGGGCCATAGAGGTTATGAAAATCCACAATGGTTCATAACACTCCCCCTTGGACGTCATAACCATGTAATACGCCCTAGTTGTTGCCTCATTAAAATCGTTGACCAGGAAAAGCCCAATGGGACAAAACCATGGTTAAAGAAAAAGAGTACAACGCGTATTACTCCCCCTATGTCGTACCTCACTGAAGATCTTTCAATCTTCTCATTCCAATCTGATGTATAAGATTCTTTAAGGTCGAGGTTGGTAGAGACTTGGCGAAGAGATCGACTGAATTTTCACTTGATCGGACTTGAACCACATGGACCTCTGTTGCTTTCTGTAACTCGTGGGTGAAGAAGAACTTGGGCAATCTTCTCATTCTCTTTATTTGGACCTTATGGATCAGTGTTTGGACCAAGTGATCTCACGACCATGGGCAATGACAATGGGTGAGACTGGTCCATATTAAATATCATGAGCACCTTTTCTGTATATGTCATCTGATGCACAAGGATTCCATCATTTATGTACTCAAGTTGTAATCCCAAACAAAAATTGGTTTTCCCAAGATCTTTCATTTCAAACTCTTTCTTGAGATATTCAATCGTTTGGGAAATCTCTTTAGAGGTTTCACTAAGTATTCACTCAGTCTATTATACCACATTCGGCCACTTTGTTTCAATCCATAAAGGGATTTGTTCAAGTTTAATGCAATGTTGTTCTCGAGAACTTTTCTTATCTTTGAGCTCAATACCTTCTGGAACTCTCATGTATATCTCATTATCCAGTGGACCATATAAGTATGTTGTTACTACATCCATCAAGTGTAAATCCAATTTCTCTCTTATGGGCAGACTTATCAGAAATCGAAATGTAGTAGCATCTACCACAGGGGAATATGTTTCCTCATAATCTATTCCTGGTGTCTGTGAAAATCCTTGTGCAACGAGCCTTGCTCTATATCTCACGAATTCACCATGTTCATTTCTCTTCCTCACAAAGACCCACTTATATCCAACTAGTTTAACATCATATGGTGTCCTTATAATCGGACCAAACACATTTCTCTTCTTTAAAGAGTTTAACTCCACGTTTATGGCTTCTTTCCATTTAAGCCAATCTGATCTACGAGTGCACTCTAATATAGACGTGGGTTCATGAATCTCGTTCAAATCCATAAGTTCAAGTGCTACCTTGTATGCAAATAAATCATCAATGTCGACATCTTTTCTGTTCCATTGTGTTCCAAACATCATATAATTGATTGAGATCTCATTATTATCAATACCATCAGTACCATGAAGCTTGGCGTCCCAAGTCTAATTGGTTGGTACGTGTGGTTTGGCTGCAGCATTGTCTGGTTTGACCATAGTTGTTTTGACCGGATCAGGGTTGACCAGGTTGGGTCCGACCATGGTGGGTTCGGTCATGGTTGGTTCCACCTCGGATTGATTCCTAGCACATTTCTTTGCTTTCCGAGGGATCTTATCTTTGGAAACTATTGGTCTACCATGTTTTAGACGTGTCTTAGACTCTGTAGCAACTTGATTTTGTTTCTCTTGGACATCAATTCGTATAGGTGCATTCAAGCTGGTATATGTGACTTAGTCACTTTCTTTGGGTCAGCAAATGAGTTTGGCAACTGATTAGCTAGCTTTTGTAGATGTATAATCTTTTGGACTTCTATATCACATTCTTTAGTCCGAGGATCTTGCCAAGACAATGATGGTTGATTCCATTCAATTTCTTTTACCAGCTTATTATCTCCCCCTAATGTTGGATAGTTTGACTCATCGAAATGTGAGTCTGCGAACCTGGCCTTAAATAGATCACCCGTGGTTGGCTTAAGGTATTTGATTATAGTGGGAGAATCATATCCAACATATATTCTCATCCTCCTTCGAGGTCCCATCTTTGTTCTATGTGGTGGAGCAATTGGTACATATAGTGCACATCCAAATGTTTTTAGATGGGACACGTCTATCTCATGACCCGTGATTAGTTGGGATGGTTAATATCTATGATCACTAGATGGCATGATGCATATTAACTCTGCTGCATGTAAAACTGCATGTCCCCAAGAAGATACTGGAGTTTCGACCTCATGAGTAATGGTCGAGCAATCAGTTGAATGATTCAGCCAAGCTGTTATGTTTATGGACATGTGCCACATTATGTTCCACACTTACCCCCATGGACATACAATATTCATTAAAATCTTGGAAAGTGAATTCACCAGCATTATCCAGATGTATAGTCATTAAAGGAAAATCTGGAAAGTGAGCTCTTAATCTTATTATCTGTGCAAGCAATCTTGCAAATGCCAAATTTCGTGTGGAAAATAAGCATACATGTGACCATCTGGTCGATGCATCAATAAGGACCATGAAATATCGAAATATCCCACAAGGTGGGTGTATTGGTCCACATATATCTCCTTGTATCCTTTCTAGAAAGTTTATTCTTTCCTTAGTCACTTTGACTGGTGATGGCCTAACAATGAGTTTCCCTTGTGTATATGCTACACAAGTGAGATTCTTTGGGATAACTCTTCTTTCTTTCAAGATGTGCCATTTAGTATTCATTATAAGTTTTCGCAAGATGTTTGAACCAGGATGGCCAAGCCTGTCGTTCCATAAATTGAAATCATCAGTGAACCTTTTATTCACTGTGGCATTAGCCTCTATCATACTGGTCGTAGGATAGTATAGACCAGTAGAGAATGCATGTATAGTCTCGACCACATTCTTATGGCCTTGGTCATGTTTTACAATTTGAAGGAACTCTTTGTTTCCTTCGCCCATTGTTTCAATATGGTAACCATTCAACCTTATATCTTTGAAACTTAATAGGCTCCTTTTAGAACTGGGCGAGTATAGAGCATCTGCTATCTCTAAATGTGTGCCTTTAGGCAATAAGATACTTGCCTGGTCGTGGCCCTCAATAAGGCTGACTATATCCGCAATGGTACTTATATTGGAATTTTGTAGGGTCAAGTCTATGAAGTATCTTTTGTCTTTAAGAATTGTGTGGATGGACCCACTGTCCACAATCAGTATGCTCGTATCATCTTTCATTCTATCAAATAAGAAACCGTTCATCTTATTATAAATTCAAAGCAAAAACAATCAAGTAATATTGCAAAGAGAACATAAGGTCAAAGAAACATAAAAACAAATTGAAAACACACAACAAGGTTTCATGCCGAAATCAACTGGATTCTTTAAGACAATCAGAAGTTTCATATTCTATAAGATCATCTTGATCATGATCGAAATCACCATTTTCATCTTGGACCAAATGGGCTTCACGATTCTTCCCTTTATACTTTCTTATAGATGTCAAGAAAATGTATGGGAGTCCTACAATTCTTTGCCCAATGATTTCCCATACCACATCTATGACAAACTGATTTGGTCGAGTGTGGTGGCTTAAAAGATGTACCATGGCCACCTCGTCCTCCACCATGGCCGAAACTGGGACCACGACCACGGTTATAGTGGTTCTCGGCCACGGTTTGAGTTATAACCTCGACCAAATGAACTATAATTGCCTCGACCACGACCATTCCATCCACCACGGCTATGGCCGTGTGGTCTGTTCTGGACATGGTTACTTTCCTTAGTTTCTTTCTTTTCTTTTGTGGCCTTGTTGGCTTATGGTAATGGGGTTGATCCAGGAGGTCTCATTTCACTGTTCCTCATCAACAGTTCATTGTTTTTTTCGGTCAGTAATAGGCACGAGATCATATAAGCATAGGTCTTAAAACCATTTTCTCTATATTGTTGTTGTAACAACACATTGCTTGTGTGGAAGGTGGACAATGTCTTTTCCAACATGTCATTATCCGTTATAACCTCACCACACAGTTTCAATAAAGAAACAATCTTGAATAGGGTTGAGTTATATTCATCCACAGACTTATAGTCCTTGATCCTTAGATTCCTCCAATCAAATAAGGCCTTTGGTCATAGCACCGTTCTTTGGTGATCATATCTCATCTTTAACTCATTCCAAAGGTCTAGAGGTGATAGCAAGGTGATGGCAAATAATCAATATTGCCTTGTATCTATCTTTCTCACTTGAGTCATTGTTCTCAGTGATACATTCGCCAAGTCCTTTAGACTTTAGGATAATTTTAGGATCCAATGCCCATTGTAAATAATTATCTCTAGAGAGATTTAGGGCAGCAAAATCCAAGTTGTTGATTTTCGACATCTGAAATCATATATCAACCAAGTTTAGGTTTCAAACACACGACCATAAGGCAATCAAGTTTATCGACCAAACAATCAAGACATTCGACCAAGTGATTTCTATATGCGGCCAACGTGCTATTGATATGCAAGGCAATCCTAAGCAATCGTGATCTATATGTTCAAGTAACCTCAATAAAACAATCAATTAGATTATGCAAGGATTACAATCTTAGTCTAGATGGTCCGGATCATGAAAACAAGATGGTCGGATTCATTCTTAAGGTCATTCAATCTAGGTTCGATCAATTTAGGGTTTTAATTTGACCAAGTTAGGTTATATCAATCAATCTAACATCCTAACTCACAAATAATATCAATCAATGATTAGGGTTTAAGATTTAGGGATTAACCTAGTAGGATTAGGGTTAGGGTTTAGAATTATGGTTAATTCCCTAATCAACCTAGAAATCGTCTAGGGTTAAGACATTAAACAAAACAATCAATCTAATCAACCTAACAATTGGATTAAAACCTCATGAACAAACGAATCAAAACAACAAGAATCAAGTATATACTTTTTAGGGTTTCTTACGATTTAGGATTTTAGGGTTTATACCAATCGATTAGGTTTTAGATCAATATGGATCAATCAATCATGCAAAGCAATATCAAATCGGCCAAGAAAATTAACAAGCAACCTCTATTCTCAAAACATTCAATCGAAACAATCAAAAACTTTTAGGGTTTTGATTTTCACATTAGTGTTTTTGATTAGGGTTTTGATCAAACAATCAACCATGTATAGCAATCAATCTATCCAGCAACTTAGAAATCTTTCTAAGTTCTTTAAATCGGTTTTAGGTCTTAGTTTGATCATATATTCATTCGATTTTATGTTTGAGAAAATTAGGGTTTATCGAGTTACCTTTTTCTTCTATTGGGTTGAATGGACCACCGAGGGAGATTGATTGCATGGACAAGAGGAGATCGAACTGATTCACGGTCTGGTTCACGGATCAGGATAGGCTAGAGTAGTCTTGTTTGTTGATTGTTGAAATCGGATCAAAAGTATGAAGATTGATGAAGGGTTTGATCGATGGGGGTTTAGGGTTTATGATCGAAACTTTAGCTTAGGGTTTATGGAGCAAACTCGTGCTAATAACGTGTTGTAAAACTTAGAGAGAATAAGAGATGAATTTGTGTGTATCATTCATAACATAAGGGGCCCTTTATATAGGGAAATACAAGTAGGTTAAACCGACCACAAGAAAAGGAAACAGTACAAATCCTATTGCAACTAGGAAAAGGAAAACATCCAAAACCAATATGGAAAAGGGTTCCTCTTTGTCGAAACCCTAAACCTATTTGGTTTAGGTTTAGTAAACATCTATGCAATAGGTTTATGTTTGGGCCGGTAATGGACGGGCCGACCATGGACCCATCAATCATGGGCCATAGAGATTATGACAATCCACAATGGTTCATAACACTAACTAATTTTGTAATCGCTAAATATTTTTGAAAAATCAAAAACTGATATTGCTCCTTTTAATTTGCTAACGTGTTTGCATGTGACTGAGTACATTTGGATTAACTGAATAATATTTAAGTGGCCACATTCAAATGTTGTTTAACAAAGAACAAATATAGTTCTTTGTGTTAATAATATGATTTAAATATTTTTTATAAATGGCATATATTATCATTTTCTACCAATATGTGAAAGACAGTGTTAAAAAATGCATACTAGGAGTCTTCTTGCCCATTGCGTAGTTATAATATTTTTTTATTTTGATCATTATCATTTTTAGATTTTAGTTTAATTAGTTGAAAATTAAAAATATTAAAACAATTATTTGTTATTTTGATTTAACTAGCTAAATATTTATTTAAATTTAGTTGAATTTCAATAAAAGTTTAATTTTATATTTTTAAATATAAAATAATATTATATTTAATGTCTATATTTATTTAGATAGTAAATATGATTTCATTTGCTTTATATAAGATACAGTGAACTGTTATAAATTAATATATTAGCCAATCTAATAAATCAACAGTCGATCATCCAACTCAGATATTTTACCACGATTTAAAGTGAATATATGGATAATATAGAAACTTAAATTAATTTTACATAATTTAATTTGTTTTGGTTAAAATTTAAACAATTTAATATCTAATTCTTTTTACTTGGTTAATAATATCTTAATTTTTTATTTGTTAAGATATTTGTAAACTTATTTTGACTATATATGTATATATATATATATATATATTCTATGTTTTCTATCTGTGAAAATATTGTTATATATGTAAATATATTATTATTTTACTTCTATTAAAGTTAATGATAATACATGCATTATTATTAGAAAACTTTCCAAAAATACAAATTTACATAAATGAAACTATTTGTCACATTAAGCCTGATGTCATGTCATATTTTAACACAATTATGTCATTTTTGTGAGAATGGATGTTATGATGACATATAATAAAATCATTTCTCAAATAATATTTAGACTTTTTTATATTTTCTAAGTGTGGAAATATTGTTATATTTATAAATATAATATTAGTTTACTTTTATTGATGTTGATGATTATATATGAATTATTATCATATTATAGAAAATTTACCAAAAACATAAGTTTACTTAAAATAAATTATCCATGTCACAATTAGCTTGATGTCATGTCTATCTTTCTTAGAAATCATGCATTTTCTTATGAGAATGAATATGGTGATGATACATCACCAAATCACTTTTAAAATAATGTCTAGGGAATATTATCATGTTCTAGGGATAGTTTTAAAATAATGATATTTTAGTTAATCATACGTAGGAGCAAGGTTTATATCATAGACTGGTTATATTTTAATAAGATAGATTCTTTTTTGGCATCAAACGATTACTCAAGCTTAGAGTGGTTTAGAAAACCATGTTGGAATTGAACAACCAATGTAATACAAATTCCTATATTATGGTCTCGCTATATGAGCTGATGAATCTGCTATTTTGTTTTCAGAACGAGGATGATAAACAGTTGAGAAGTCCACAAAAATACTTTTCAAATTTGAAAGCTCCTTTGAGTACGTTGAAAAATTTGGCCAAGCTTGTGAATCCTTTATCATCGATTCCAAGTCTTTGTAATCAGTACCAAAATGTTGTCATGCCTACATTTGTAGCATCCACTCCCTAGCCCAACAAAAGATTTCAAGTTACACATGTATCGTTGACACTCTTCTCTTCTGATTTTTAGCTCTCAAAAGTTTAATTTTTTTGACGAGTCTTTCCACCTTCATCCATAACCACTAAAGAGTGAGTCATGAGTCCATGATATATCAATCATACAGATCTCATGTAGCTTACGGCTCAGAGAGATAACTGATTATGTTGCTACTCTGGTTCCTCCACACGTTTGATAGACTCAAACAATGTTGAGATTTCGCCCCCGCATGCTTAATAGTTTACAAGGGGTCACTAGTGATTCCGCTAGTTTCGATAAATTTATGGATCTTCATTGTCCTTTTTGTGCCACAATAGATAATCAAGATTGCTATACACAGTTGAAATAGGTAAAACTGATGAATTAGATGTAGCTGCTAAGGCCTATGTTTGAAGTGTTGGTAGGCATTGAAAAATAACAAGGTTTACGGATGTATTATCAGCTTCACATCTAGGACACTGATTGTCACATCTCATATGTTGACGTGTTAGTTTCTGGTTACCCCTAGATATCATGATATAACTTGCCATATAAGATGGCGAAACTTCTGAGCAGCGTTCACTTTCCAATCAAAGGCTTGAAACTTTGTTATGAAAGTGGGCTCAAAACATCAATATCCTTACTTAGTATAGTCTTAGCCACCCAGTATCCTGACTTGACCATGTATATTCTATTTTTCGTATAGGTCTAGCAGAAGGTATCTTGATGTCTACTTTGACTTATGGGCAATGCTTGAATCATAAGGATATCCTCTTGAGCGACAAAAAAATTACAATTTCTTTGAATACCATATTTCTGGTTTTCCATCAATAACATTACTCATTGTCATCATGGGATGGACATCATGAATGATTTGATGGGATTTATTGATCTTAAAAATATCTTATCTCACAACCTGAGTGAACCTTGTGTCGTATTTTCGAAGATATTAGCGGCTTTGCCGATATAATACTTGTCCAACTAGAAGATGGGTTATTTGACGAATTTGATTGCAAAAGCAAACTCCATCTATAATATTTGCCCCAAAGTACCTTAATTAATAGAAAATCTGTTAATTGATTCAGCCGGCATATCTGTTTCCCCAATAAATAACTATTGACCTCATAGATCATACGAAATCCAATACTTCCCTCTTCTATTGGTTTAAAAAAAAATTCTCATTTGGTCAGTGTATTGCTCTCTTTGGTGGGTTACAACACCAAAACTGTTCAATGGCACAAGCTAAATTTTCACAAATCCCCAATAATAACAAAAAGATCGACATAACATAAGTAGGAAGAGCCAACACGATAAACTTTATTAAAAATGCATTTCCTCCTTTTGATCACTATCTTGCAGTCTAACCATTTTCTCGATTTTATAATCTTTGTTTCAGGAAAACAAAGAGTTTACATTTCGAGCCACTTATATCCTACGGAATCCCCAAGCATAATCCTATTTCTCCTTCCTTGTTTATCCTAGTAAAAAATTTAATCAATTCCTTCACAGGTCCAAGCACCATCTTACCAAAGAGTAGAGAGGATTTATCAAAATTTATGCATTGGCCTGAGACTACATATATCCAAACATCTTTCATTACTTCATCACATTCATTGAGCTCAGCATTATAAAAAAGGCTATCATCAGCGAAAAGAATGTGGGATACCATGGTATTAGCGCATGAAACACACATTTCCGTTATCTTCCTTCGATTATCCGCATGATTGAGAATAAAGATGAAAAGAGACAGAGAAACTCCTTGATGGAACCCTCTTTTTGGGACAATATTACCTCTCGGCTGAACATTATGAAGGACAAAATATTTCAAAGATGTTATGCATCCATTATCCATTCAACCCACGTATCAGAAGAATTCCATCTTTTGCATGACCGCTCTAATAAAGTCTCATTCCATCCTATCATAAACTTTGTTCATGTTTGTCTTAATAGCCATTCAATTATTTCTTCTGTTTGGGTTATTTCACAGGACATGAAACATCTCTTGTGCAATCATTATATTAACGATTATATGGCGTTCAACAACAAAGGTTGACTGAATTTCAGATATCCGCTTTGGTAACACATTCTTGTATCTCTTATATAAAACTTTGGATATTATTTTAGCTCACATTGCATAACCTGAATGGTCTAAATTGGGATGTTTTATTAGGCTTTTCTTTTTATGGATTTTAAAAATGTTTGTATCATTTAACCCTTGTGCAATTTTTATATACCCATTTTTTTATTGCACAAGAGATGTTTCATGTCCTGTGAAATAACCCAGACAGAAGAAATAATTGAATGGCTATTAAGACAAACATGAACAAAGCTTATGATAGGATGAAATGAGACTTTATTAGAGCGGTCATGCAAAAGATGGAATTCTTCTGATACGTGGGTTGAATGGATAATGGATGCATAACATCTTTGAAATATCTTGTCCTTCATAATGTTCAGCCGAGAGGTAATATTGTCCCAAAAAGAGGGTTCCATCAAGGAGTTTCTCCGTCTCTTTTCATCTTTATTCTCAATCATGCGGATAATCGAAGGAAGATAACGGAAATGTGTGTTTCATGCGCTAATACCATGGTATCCCACATTCTTTTCGTTGATGATAGCCTTTTTTATAATGCTGAGCTCCATGAATGTGATGAAGTAATGAAAGATGTTTGGATATATGTAGTCTCAGGCCAATGCATAAATCATTAACAACTATGAGTTAAATCATCTTTTACAATATTCCAAAATTTCGTAAAAAAGATAATTTCCATACCATCTGGTTTAGGGGTATTTTCCGTATGCATTCCATACAAAATAAGTTTAACCTCCCATTTTGTCACTGGAAAAGTAAGATCCTCATTTAGTCTAACAGTAATTGTCTTAATAACGTTCGCCAAGGCTTCCTCTATGAGTTTTGAATTCGAGATATAAACATTACTTCTGAAATAATTTGTCGATTTTAAAAGTTGAGACGTTAAATTCAGAAATAGTTAAAAGAAAGTTTTCTATATTGTGAAAATAAATTGATATAATGATTTTAAGAATTTAAAAGATATGGGTAATATTATCAAAATCTTGTGTTATGAAAAGAATACAACTCCAATAACACCAATTTTAATAAATTTTTAAAATCATTAAAATCTAAACTTTTTGAATATCAAAAGGTTGTATATAGAATTAAAAAATCATCAGACCAATATAGTTTTAATGAGAATGTGAGAATTTAGTAACCAACTATGTGTATATAACAAAGAAAAAAAAAACAGAACAAAACCTTCCACTTCTTTCTCAGCAATGAGATCTTTTGAATGTACATAAACATTGCTTCTCGAATATCTCTGTAGATATTGTACGTGTCTTCAACTTTCTAAAAAGATTAAATAACAATTTTTTAATAAAACAAACACAAAACTATATCCCCATTTTCTATATACGAAGTGTTTATATTTTTATTCATTTGTGAAACACCACAAAATCTTGCAATGATTCTAAAGGACAAAATGTAATTTTGAAGAAATCTCTTCATTTTCTTAGAGTTGTTGCCTCATTTAGGTCAGCTCTTTTGAAAGACAAATGTCCAATGGGCTAGTGTAAGTCTTAATGGGCTTCATGTAATCCCTTTGTGGGGCAAAAAGCGGACCAATGAACAAAAACCCTGAGGAACAAGAAACAAAATTATTAGGGTTTAAACTTTCAAACAAACACTCTCGTCCTCCTCCTTTCGTTGCAGTCACCATGGGGCGCTCTCGAGCTCAAGCCAATAAGGCTCACAAGACTCGTATCTCCTCTAAGTCTTCTCGCAATCTTCACAAAACCTCTCTCCAAGGTAAACCCATCACTGATAACATCTCTTTCTATCTTCACATAACTGAAAATCTCCATACAAAAATTGCAAACTGAATCAGATAGCTGCCGGATTGGTAAACCGGAGGGTAACCATGTTAAAGGTGCCAGAGCTGCTCGTCTTCATCGTGGAAAGATGGTAATGATTCTCCTTCCTACACTTTTTTTTATTAACAACATACTGAATCTGTTTATCTCTCTCTCTCTCTCTCTGTCTTTAGCTTAGAGAGCAGAAAAGAGCAGCGGTTCTGAAGGAGAAGAGGGCTTCAGGATGTTTAACCAGTGCTCCTCGTGTTATCGTGAGTTTATAGGACCTTTTGTAGTCAGAAAGTTACAGCTTCCCATGCAGCTTTTAAAAACTCTGTTTTATGATGATAGGTCTTGTTTCCTCTCTCTGCTTCCGTGGATTTGAATTCACTTTGTGAAGATGTTTTAAAGCTATTGTCTAATGATGGTGATGATTCCGGAGTCTCTTCTTCTTCAACAGTTGCATCTTCTAAGTATAAGCTAAGAGCAACAGTATGTCTATTCCCTTACAGTATTTGGTGGAGCTAAGATTGGTTCTTTTTTATACATATTTTAAGTAGAATACATGACTATCAGGTGTTGAAGGCGCCTCATGGGGATCTTCTGACATGCATGGAGATGGCCAAGGCATGTTGACTTTCATTACCTTTGTTCTTTCAGTGAGCAGAGTTTGTAATAGTGAGTTGCTAACTGAGTTATTATTTAGGTTGCTGATCTGATCGCTTTTGTTGCATCTGCAAAAGAGGATATCTCTAGCTTCATAGATTCATTCGGAAGTCAGTGTCTTTCTGTGCTTAGATCAATTGGTCTACCAAGTACCGCTGTGTTCATACGTGTAAGTTATTTGCTTCCTTTGGTCTCTCATCTCTCAAACTTTTGCTTGAAACTTAGCTTTGCGACTTCGTCTTGCTTGGATTGCAGGACTTTCCCAGTGAGTTGAAAAAGAAAAATAAGGTGCAAAAGATGCGTGCCTCTAAACTTGCTTCTGAATTTCCAAAGGATTGTGAGTTTTATCCAGCAGATACCAGAGATGAGTTGCAGAAGGTGAATTCTCGTGATTCTTTCTTGGTATTATTTCACTAAGTATGTCTTCCAGGAAATCCATACTTGTTGGTGTGTTTGCAGTTCATGTTGTTATTCAAGGAACAAAGGCTTTCTGTACCTAAGTGGCGAAGTCAACGACCATATCTTGTGGCTCACAAGGTGCTTGTTTTATGCTTTTTATTCACTAGCTGTGAAGAAGAAATGGTTTTATACTATTGAATGGTGCATGTAGGTTGGGATGGTGGTGGATGATAAAAGCCCAGGAGAGTGCACTCTACTTCTCTCCGGTTACTTGCGTGCTCGTAAACTATCTGTAAATCAGCTGGTAATCAAAGCTATTCTACTCTCCCTCCCTCTCTCTCTCTCTCTGTCATGCCTTATGTTGTACCCATGTCTGATCCATGTTTCTTTACATTAGGTCCATGTAACTGGCGTTGGTGATTTTCAGCTCTCTAAAGTTGAAGTCCTCAAGGACCCATTTCCATTATATGAAAGGAAAAAACAGGATTCCATGGAATTGGATGATTCACATGATGAAGAGGTATCTGATATTTTTCTTAATGAGAAGTAGAGTGTTTATTGTGATTTTATGATGTTATATCAAGGCCTTCTTCTCTTTGGCAGTTCACTTTATTACTCTTATCTGTTTTGGGATTGATCAGGTATTGAGCTCTCTGGTTCCTGATCCCATGAGACAAGAGCCTTTAGTAGTTGAAAACACTCCAGACCCATTAGCAGGGGAACAGGTAAGTCTCATTACTTCTTTAACAGATGAAGATACCATTTACTTGTTATCTGTTCTGAAAATTTACTTGTTATTGTTCAGACATGGCCAACTGAGGCAGAGATGGCTGAAGCTGACAAAAATAAGAAACATGGGAAGTCAAAGAAGAGGAGTTTGCCACGAGGGACTTCAGAATATCAGGTTTTTGGATGATTTTTAGCCTCACCTTAACTATTCAGTAGTCATGTCTATGGTGGAATATCCTCCACGACATGTCTTAATTCGGTGTCCTTCTTGTTTTTGGTTGTTTATGATTTGATTCACAGGCTGCTTGCATTGTTGATGAAGAGGATTGTGATAATGGTGATTCCGATGATGATCGTATGGTGTTGGATAGAGGAGAGGATCACTATTCCAATCAAGACCAAGATTTTGAGGATGATAAAGAAACACTGTACGTCCAGGATATGGATAATGAAACTCATAATGACTCCGAGATGATGGTAACCTTTGTCTCCATTTACGTTGTGACTTACAAACAGTATTTGTAGCTTCACTTCATTTTCATTATGATTGTGTATCTTGATTAAGTTATTAGCCAATCTACTCACTGTTCAGGATGATGAAAACCTGACAAGAGAACAATATGTGGATCAAATGAAGAAAATCAAAGAAGCATATGCTGAGGATGAGGGTTGGTGTTTTGTTCTTACATTAAATTGAGTCTTTGTAGAGTGTCTGAATCTCTCAAGTGGATTAAGATTTTCAATTGCTTTGTCTTCAGAATTTCCAGATGAGGTGGAGACTCCCATTGATCAGCCTGCAAGAAAACGTTTTGCAAAGTACAGGGGTCTCAAATCCTTAAGAACCTCCTCGTGGGATCCAAATGTAGTAACGCTGATCTTGATTTGAAGCTCATTATATTCCTTCTACTGTAAACTGAAGCTGATGTTTATTATTTGTTGGCAAATATGCAGGAGTCTCTACCTCAGGACTATGCCAGAATCTTTGCTTTTGATAATCTCGCTAGGACTCAAAAGCTTGTGCTCAAGCAAGCCCTGAAGATGGACGAAGAAAGCAGAGATGATTGTGTACCAACTGGGTCATATGTACGGCTGCATATTAAGGAAGTGCCTCTTGTTGCTGCCTCTAAACTATCCTCCATTGTAAGCACGAAACCCATTATAGCATTTGGGCTTTTACAGCATGAATCCAAGATGTCTCTTCTGCACTTCAGGTAATCACGATCTTACTGTTTATATTTTCTCTGTTGATGAGACCATGTTTGCCCAGCTAACTTCTTATCGCCTTTAACTACGCTCCACAGATTAAAGAAGTATGATGGTTACAAAGATCCTATTAAAACAAAAGAGGAGCTAATGTTCCATGTTGGTTTCCGTCAGTTCGTTGCAAGGTTGGCAGATTTGTTCATGTTTTCATCTACTGCAACAGCTTTTCTTGATTGCAAACTTTTAATACAAATGGTGGGTTAAAATTTTCCAGGCCAGTATTTTCAATTGACAAACTCCGCAAGATGCAGAGGTTTCTGCATCCAGGACGTTTCTCATTGGCTTCAGTATACGGTCCAATATCTTTCCCATCCCTTCCTTTGGTTGTTCTGAAGATTTCTGAAGGGTCGGATGTTCCTGCTGTTGCTGCCCTTGGTTCCTTGGAAAGCATTGAACCCAACAAAATAATCTTGAAGAAGATAATACTAACTGGGTAATCTTACTTATTACACGGTCGCATATTCACATAATTCAACTCTGTAATATGGATTCTAACCAGCGTTGAATGTGGCTTGGTTCAGGTCTCCTCAAAGAGTATCAAAAATGAAAGCATCAGTAAGATATATGTTCCATAACCCGGAAGACGTGAGATGGTTTAAGGTTAGAAGGCAAAAGTAATTAAATCGATATGTTACTTATTATAAGAACGAGGGCTCAAAGCTTGGGGATGAAAAAAATGTTTTCTTTTTTGTTGGTGTGTGCAGCCTGTTGAAGTGAGGACAAAATGTGGGCGTCGTGGTCGCGTGAAGGAGCCACTGGGCACACATGGTAAGACCTTGCATTGTTGTTAATTATTTAAAATATGGGTTGAGTTTGGTTTTTAGAATCTTTGCTTAATACATGTGGACTTGGCATAGGGGCAATGAAATGCATATTCAATGGAGTGGTGCAGCAACATGACGTTGTGTGCATGGATTTATACAAGCGTGCTTATCCCAAATGGCCCGAGCGTATGTACCCGCAGCTTCTCTGATTCTAATTTATAGAATGAGCTGATGATGATGTTCAAGTTTTTCTAAATTCAAATTCGTACTTTGATAATTTTTTTTTCTTTATGGACCTGGTTTTGTCAAGTCCTCCAGCTTTGTCATGTATGTGTTAAATAGAATAAACTTTTTTGCTCTGAGTTTCCTATGGTCCCCTATTCTATAAATTAGTAAATAGTATATATTTATAAAAGATTTCAGTCCCAAGTTGGCCAATGTAAACTATCACACAAGTCGATAAAATAATAAGCTAATAATTTTTTAGAAAACTTTATGTAAATATATGTTCTCAATATAAATATAAATTAATAATTAATATTTATAAAGTGTATATACAAATAATCAATATATTGCATAGTTTATTATTTTATAATAGTGAAGTTTATCTTTATTTTTTCTTAATATTCTTCTTAATAATTATAAATACATTCATATAGTCGAATAATAATAATATGTATTTGGTATCAATAAAATTCCAATGATGCATATACCGTAAAGTCAAATATTCTTCACATTTATACATAAAATCATACTTTAAAATATATAAATCTAAAAACGAAATTTTATGTGAATTAGTAAATCTATAAATTAATAAAATATTAAAGTTTCAACATTGATTGTATGCAATTAGGTGGAAGTAGGTTGTTAAACTTCGATTGTGTGCAATTAGGCCGAGGTTGAAAGTTTGTGTACATTTATTACTATATCATAGTTCTGGTGTGGAAATAGGTCGTCTTCCCTTGATAATTTATAAAGTTTTTAATGTATTATAGAACCAAAGAGGCAATTAGGTCTAGGCAAAAAAAAAAAAACGAACCTGATCAAAACCCTTAAGTACCTGAATGGTTTCCATATTTCTATATCCGAAATAACCAAACCAAATTGGAAACAAACCGAGAATCGAACGAGTATTCAAATATATAAAATTATTAATTATACGTATGACATAACTAATTATATATTTGTAAATAAAAGTATATGAAATTATTTGAAGAGAACTAAATTATTATAAAGTATTTGACCGAAAGTATTCAGATAGTTTTATCTGAAATATCTGAGATTTATATCAGAGTCATCCTAATAATTCGATATTTTACCTAAAATACCCGATATTTTATCCGAGCTACCCGAAATAACAGAACCAAAACCAAATGAGAACCACATTTTTTCGGGTATTTCCAGTTCGTAATTTTACTATCCGCACAGAAAGTAGGTCAGATAGTAAATAAGTCGTCTAGCCCCCTATCCGAATTACCCAAAATATCTTAATCGAACCAACTCGATATCCGAAATGTCTAGGCCTATAGGCAATGAAAAGCCAAGTGACCCAGTTAAACATACATCACAAACTTAAGACGGGGTCATACAAAGAAAAAGCAAACGATTCTATAAGAGGTCAAATCTCAATGAACGTGATATGCATTGGGTTGTGATTGTGTATAACACCAATAAAAAACATAAACACCTCGAAGCTCTTTCTGACCACTTGCTCACAGTCATTGAGCACATAACTCAAGTTACTCAACAATGCATTAATTCAAGCAATCAGGTTAACAACAAAACAAAAACAGATCCGGCAAAGCATACCTTGCAAATATCTATAACCAATTTGATTATATCATTCTCTCACCTGATCATCTTGGAACCGCTGAATCGGAGTGAGTCATGCAACAATTCCTCATGTAGTTTTCTTGAACAAGCTGCAATCCCATTCATGTTAACATGTTGATGACTTTTGTAAAACCTAGAACTTGGATTTAATAGAAATAAATCACTTTAAAACGTCTTTCTATTAGAAATCATTTAAACATATTTATCTCTTGTTCAATCAGGTTTATGAGACTACACGCAACCGTGTATCTCGACTGACCAATTTCTAATTACTCCGATGATCCAAGCCAATACACATGTTGCTTGATCTACACGTTAGTTATCTCGGCCTTGGTATGCTTGACAGTGGTCTTTCTTGTATCATCACTCGAAAATCCTAGCCCTCTCCATTGCTTCACTACTTTATTTATATCCTCTAGTTTTAGGATCTCGTATCTGTTTTTTCCTTAATTCACACATGTGTATCTTACCACGAATATTGATATCCAACAGTTTACTTCTTACTCCTCAAACTCTTGAGCTTACAATCTCTCCCTTTTATCATTTATCACTCCGTTCATATCCTGCATAAACACGCAAACTAAACATCTTTCCATATGTCGACATTATGATGTTAGCAACATGATTAACGAGACAAGCAACATGAGACGTTTAAAACCAAAATATTACAAACCAAAAGTTTAGTTCAGGGTGATAACCACACCTACGCACAACACGAGATAAAAAATTGATTGAAAACATCAACCCTTAAAGCAACTCCCCCTGAATGGGTGATAAGTCAGACAAAAAACATCTAACTTAGGCAACACGCCCTCGCCTCTGTGTGGTCCTCGACCTTCAGCCACGATGCTTCTGATGCGCTCTGATGCTCCAATTAGTTTGTCATCACCAGGTATGCCAAGAATCTCCTTCTGGAGCTGCAAGACTTGATAGACCAAGTTGGGTAGAACCAACTGCTTCCATGGTTCCTGTTCCTTGGTGAACTTCATGATTTGCTCATACATGAGCTCTCTAAAATCTATAGAGCGGCTCTGAACCAAGGTGAAGCCGCTTCTTGATGAAGGGATCAGTATCCTGCCTAGGGAGCCAATTCAGCTCACACACTCGGTAGAGGATGTGATACGGAGGAATGAGAGTAGAGATCTTAAAGCCGGTCCAACCTGAGCATTGATAGCCGGTCAAGTAGGAAATCGCTAAGCTTAGATCACCCCCTTCCCAATTGTAGGAGCGGTGTATGGAAGGGGTAGCATACACTTGATTTATCACATCTGGATTGAACTCAAAATGTAGGCTTCGAATCGTTACACCATCTGCTGAGAAGCGGAGGTTTTCTAGGCATTCCCTAACTATCCTTGCACAAAACGGACGCACATGCAGCACAAAGTATGACCATAAGACTCGATCAATCAACCTAAGAGCATATTCTAAGTTCGGGTCAAGAGGGTGGAGAGAGCCTTGAAATACAAAACCCCTTACACTGAAATCAAGGTACTTACTCTAAGCATCAGTTTCACGAAGCGTTGAGACAGCGGTCCAGAAGGAATTCCTCTGGCGTAGACGATTGTTCTTGAGTCTTTCCTCAAAGGAAAGATACAGAGTTGGAGAGGAGAGATTGAGAACAATTCCTGATGACGAAGCCATGGAAATGATACAAATGAGAGAAGGATTTATGAAAAGAGATTCGGGCTCAAAGCAAAATGAAGGAGAGAAGTTTGATAACGGGAAACCGAAAAGACGAGGGAGAAGAGTGAATACACACTCAAGAGTCTAATCAAGGATTTTATACTTCCATAAGACATCACAGACAAAATTAGACTTTTTGGGAAACCCAAGACACGCAAGCAATACCAGCCCACTCTTTCTCGAGTACCCCGAGACCATCATGTCCCAATAGAATCGCTAAGGCCCAGAACTCGAGAATCTTTCTCAAGCACATCATGACAACAAAGGCCCAATAGATTCACTAAGGTCAAGCACTCTAGAAATGTTCAGACCATCAAACATATCACGATTGAGTGACACATTGCATCATTGAACACTACAACTACTTAGCCAATACACAACTAAGACAATTACCTATACATATAGCCTTTAAGTATAAGTTCTATCAATGAATCATCTCATCTCCTTCATTTTACACCACCACTTGATCAGTTAGTTTAAGATAAATCACACTGACACTGCGTTCCTCAGCCGGGGTGCATTCATGTCCTGTCAGAGTAATGCCTTTTTCCTACGATCTTGATTTTAAATAACCCAATATCACATGGTACAATCTGATTTCAATCAATCCAGTCATCGAAAGAAGTTCAGTTAGTCCACAACAGTTAGCAGAGTATGAGCCTTGATTCGATGTTGCATTTCTCACCTCAGATGCATTCACATCTTTCACATCTTGAAGATAACAATTTTGTTTTTGGCATCGTACTCTTATGGGTTGGATTTCTCTTCAACTTCCATTTTAATTATATTTTTTTCTCATGCTTTGAAACACAACTGAACTCTTCATAACTTTCTAAGCATTCTACCTTCATGGTCCGTGCCTAGAACATGTAACACGAGTGTTAGTGATATTACTCCATCAAAGACCTATTTCTCAGTCCCCACATTGATCACAATTAAATTCAAAATGTGGTTACAGCCAGTTACAATGTGATTGTGGATCACACTGAGTGGATTGATTAACTCAAAGACTCGCAGTAGGTTGACATTTTTCCTGGTGATTTAGTTCTACCAACAGACAATGGAATTTATTCAAAACAGGAGATGATCATCTACGAAAATTAACTTATTAGAGTTTACAGATTCTCAACGCCTTTCGCATATGCAGGAAGGTGTTGAGATCTAGAGGCTTAGTAAATATATCAACTAGTTGTTTTCAGATGGTACGTGTTCAATGATTACGAGTTTCTCCTGAACTAGTTCCCTGATAAAATGATGTCTAATGTCAACATGTTTAGTTCTAGAATGCTGAACAGGATTCTTCTATATGTCTATGGCACCTTTGTTATCACAATGTACGAGAAATGATTGAGTGTCAATACCATAATCCTTGAGCATGTGCTGCATCCATAGAAGTTGAGTGCAAAAACTTCCAAGAGCTATGTACTCTGCTTCAGCAGTGGACAGCAATACACAATTTTGTTTCTTACTATGACAAGAAACAACATTGTTTCCAAGGAAGAAACATCTGCTTGAAGTACTTTTTCGGTCATCCAAACATCATGCCCAATCTGCATCACAAAATCCAGCGATATTTTTGTTAGTTTCAATGGAGAAATTCATCCCATAGTTGAGTGTACCTCTCACGTATTTAATAATACGTTTCACTGCTTGAAGATGCGACACTTTGGGATTGGGTTGATATATTGGACATAATCCAACACTTAGACACAAATCAGATCTACTAGCTGTGAGATATAGCAGACTTCCTATCATGGCTGTATAGAGTTTTTCATCAACCTTTGTGCCTTCTTTATCTTTGCTCAGTTTGATTGTAGTGCTCATAGGTGTTCTTGCAGTCTTACTTGTTTCCATGTCAAGCCTCTTCACAAGATTTCTTGCATACGTACTTTGAGAGACAAAGATTCCATTTTCAGTCTGTCGAACTTGGAGACCAAGGAAATAGTTCAGTTCTCCAACCATGCTCATTTCAAACTCACGAGTCATAGTCTTGACAAACCCATCAATCAAACTTTGTTTTGTTACTCCAAAGATGATATCATCTACATATATATGAACAATCATGATATCTGAATCTTGATACAATAGGAACAAAGTTTTGTCTACATTACCTCGTTTGAAGCATGCTTTCAGAAGGAATTGAGTTAGGCGTTCATACCATGCTTTGCGTGCTTGTTTCAGCCCATACAAAGCTCTTTTGAGCTTGTACACATAGCCGGGATGCTTAGGATACTCGAATCCCTTAGGTTGAGCCACATACACTTCCTTTTGTAGAACACCGTTGAGAAATGCAGTCTTCACATCCATCTGATAGAGTTTGATCTTCAGTTGCATCTGATCCTGAACAGAAGTCTAATAGTAACTAAACGAGCAACAAGAGAAAAGGTTTCATCAAAATCAATCCCTTCTATTTGAGAATATCCATGAGCTACTAGGTGAGAGTTATTGCGCACAATGTTTCCCTCTTCATCTATTTTATTTTTGTAGATCCATTTGGTTCCCACTACGTTTACACCTTCAGGTTTTGGGACCAAATCCTAGACATCCAATCTGGTGAAATGCTCGAGTTCCTCATGCATGGAGTTTGTCTAGTATTCGTCACCAAGAGCTTGGTCGATGTTCTTTGGTTCAAAGGTAGATATGAACCATGCAAGTTTTACCATGAATTTGAAGTCAATGTGTTTGTTTCAAGTCCTTCTTCTGTGATTTATCTCAGCAATCACATCGTCTATGCAATGATTGCAGTGAACTTGATTTGAAACTGATTCTTCCTTGCTTCTCTCATCCTTATCTTCCTCTTTAGCCTCACTCTCCTGGCTCTCCTCGAGTTTATCATTTGAGGTGTAGTCATCACTCTGATGTGTCTTAACTGGATCTAGTAGCAGACTTTGGTGATCATCAAATACAACATTTAATGCATCCCCTAGATAGGAGGTTCGCTTATTGTAAACTCGGTAAGCCATGCTGTTGGTTGAGTAACCAAGAAATATCCCCTCATCACTTCTCGAGTCAAACTTCCCCAATTGATCTTTATCGTTCAGGATATAGCATATACATCCAAAGACATGGAAATAGCTCAGGTTTGATACCTTCTCTTTCCAGAGTTCATAGGGAGTTCTCTTAGTCCTGGGTCTCAGATACAAACGATTGATGATATAGCATGCAGTGTTGACTGCTTCAGCCCATAACCTTTTTGGAACATTGTTACCATGTAGCATTGCTCTTGTCATTTCTTGAAGTGTTCGTTTCTTTCTTTCAACAACACCATTTTGTTGAGGAGTGCATGGAACTGAGTACTGATGTCTGATACCTTTTTCCTAGGAAAATCTCTCAAAAGCATCATTCTGAAATTCTCCACCATGATCACTTCTTATCTGAAGGATTCCTCCCTTTTCAGACTTCAACTTCAAGGCCAGTATTCTGAAACAGTTGAGAGCATCTGATTTTCCTTGATGAACATCACCAAGTGTACCTAGAGAAGTCATCAAACAGCACAAAAATATACGTCTTTCCAGTGATACTTTCAGTTTGTACTGGTCCCATGAGATCCATGTGAACTAGCTCCAGAAGTTATGTCGTTCCAATATCGGATAACTGCATGTGTTGAACTTTCACTTGTTTTCCTTTGCAGTACGCATCATAGACTAGGTCAGTAGTGGTATCAAGTTTAGGTACACCTCCGACTATACCTCTATTCACCAATCTCCTCAATCCATGAGTACTCATGTGTCCCAATTTCTTGTCCCATATATCAATTTGGGACTTAGTGGTGAGTATACACACATTGGTCGCATTCCACATGTAACAGTTGCTCCCTGATCGGGTTCCTTTTAGCTTCACTCTTCCTTCTTTATCCATTGCTTTGCAGTCTACTTTTGTTAATGTTACAGTCATTCCTTCATCACACAACTGACTGATACTAATGATATTGGCTTTTAGTCCTTCAACTAGATATACGTTCAGTAACCTTGGTTGTTCTGAGTTTTCAGTGTGTCCAACACCCTGGATATTACCTTTTTTTTATCTCCGAAGGTTAATTTTCCATTCTTTGTAGGAGCGACTCCCGTGAGTAGGTTTCGGTCTCCAGTCATATGTCTTTAGCATCCACTATCGAAGTACCAGTCATCTGATTTACCTCCTTTGTTTGTCATGTAGGCTACATTGGCAACTTCCTTTTGATATTCCTTCATGGTGATCACAGAGGAGAGCTTATATCCGGAATAGACATCACTTTTGGCTATCCAGGCTTTTCCATACCTGTGTCTTTCTAGGAAACATTTCTCTCTCTTCTAGGCTTGACGAGTTTTCTTAAACCAGAGTGCACAACTGTACTTTTGATGTCATGCTCTACCACACACTTGACACCTCCAAGATTTTTCCATATGTACCTTCCGGAGTGAACACGTTTTAACCTTTTCCTTCACCAGGTCTGTTGTAGATCTCTTTGGGGTAGATCACTGATTTGTCTAGATTGATCCACATCAGGCCTGGCAGGCGTAGTGGTTATCGTAGTTTTCATCTTCAATGCATTCACTTGTGCTTTGAGTACTGCTCTGTCCCTCAGCAATTTGAGATTTTATTTCGTTAGATTCAACAATCTGTCGGAGAGTTCTTGATAACTGAATTTTTCTTGAATCACTTCTGATTTTTTCATGTTCTTCCCAAGATCTCAACCTGTAGTCAATATCTGGTATTGCAGAGGTTGATCCGCTCTGATACCAAATGTAAAACCTATAACTTGGACTTAATAGAAATGAATCACTTTAAAACGTCTTTCTATTAGAAATCATTTGAACATATTTATCTCTTGTTCAATTAGGTTTATGAGACTACACACAACCGTGTATCTCGACTGGCCAATTTATAATTACTCTGATGATCCAACCCAACACACGCGTTGCTTGATCTACACGTCAGTTATCTCGGCCTTGGTATGTTTGATAGCGGTCTCTCTTGTATCCTCACTCGAAAACCCTAGCCCTCTCCGTTGCTTCACTACTTGATTTTTATCCTTTAATTTTAGGATCTCGTATCGCTTATTTCCTTAATTCACGCTTGTGTATCTTGCCACGAATATTGACATCCCAACAGTTTACTTCTTACTCCTCAAACTCTTTAGCTTACAACTTCGAATCACTGATCTAACTACAATCAAAAACTATCGCTTTCCTAGATGCTTCTTGGAAGGGAGAAAGTTCAATTGTATCAGTGAAGATGTTTCAGAAATTCAACAACAAAGCTGAGATGTTTTTCTTTTCTTTTGCTAAAACAAAAGAGTTCCTGAAATTTTGGTGCTCTGATCTTAACAGCCTTCACACTGGGGAGTATTTTCCTAAAAAAATGTCTAACAAATTTAGTAGCATCAAAACTCCGCGATTTGTTTTATGGTAAAACGTTAAATTAAAATAAATATATGCTAAATATTTTTTTGTCCACAATCAAATTTATTAATTCTATTAAATTTGTTATATCTTAAATTAAATAATAATGAAATGAATTATTTTATTAAGATTTTTATTTTGTAATATTTTTTTCTTATATATATTTGCATATTATATCTCATATTTGAAAATTAATGTGTATATAATCTTTAAATAAAAATTTAATAATTATATTAATATAATATTTTCATTATTAAATCATAAAATTATAAAAAATACTTTCATAAAATATATCCTAAAAAAAATTTATTACAATGTAAATATATTATTTTTACATTTGAATATTAATACTTTCTATTTAATAATATTTTAATTTTATTTGTCAAGTTTTTCTACTTAATTTATTTGTATTTTGATATATGGTGTTTTGACATCATGTATATATTTTTCCAATTGGTTTTCTAGTCTTTATCGAGTCTTCCTAGTTCTTTTCGAGTCATTTCAGGTCTGGAGTTGCATTGGATGGGAGATGGACCAGTTGGAGCAGAAGAGGTGGAAAATAGTGCAATTTGGAGTTTTTTCGCACAGAAGAGCCTGATGGTTAATCCTGATCGAGCAGAGCACCCGAGTGTCTGCTTCAACAGCAGAGATTTTTAAGAAAACTAATATTTTGGAATTTTACATAGGTTTCCTTCTTTTCCTCCTCAGCGCCACATACCTGTAGACATATCTTTTCTAATTCTTTTTCACATGTTACGTTACCTTTTACAAATACTTTTGAGAGATAGATTTGGAGAGGAATTTGGAGACTTTTGTGAGTTAGCAAAAATATGATTGTTATTCTTTGATATCTCTATCTATTGTTATGTTTATTGCTTGTGCTAAACTGGCCATTTAGCATCCGACTATAGGTTTAATCCAATCACCTGGAACATTAGCTGCTAAACTGGCCATTTTGGGTCAGAAACCTATAGTTTATTTTCCACGTGAATGACACATAATCGTTTTGCTTGTACCTGCCACACAAAATGGCCTGCAAAATGGCCTGGAACATTTGCTTCTGCTATATCCTATTTTTGCAGCTAATTTTCTAGGTGAATGACCTGTAGACATACTCAAAGAAACGCCCAAGGTGAGTTAGTGACACTTACAAATCAGGAGCTTGCAAGGTTAGAAAGAACAAACCGTCAACAGCCAAGGTTGAACAATGCCACAATGGGCGACTACGGAAATCAAGATCAACTCGCTGCTGAGTTGCAACAGATGAAATAGCAGATACTTCAGATGCAGACCATACAAGCTCTGCAAGAAGCTGCTCAACAAGCTTCTCTAGTTGCTGCCCAGCAGCAGCAGGAACAGCAGGAGCAAGCTGCTCCAATCAGGCAGAGAAACCTTTTGTGAAACTTCCCTACTACGCGCTCTGCCACTGCTCCTCCACCCTGCACCAGGCAGGACTTCGAGATCAAACATTCTCTGATCGGTTCGTACAGAGAAAAATGTTCTCTACTCTCTTTGTAGAAATTCCAATGGATCATATTAAGAGCTTCGAAAGAGTCTGCAGATTTTCTCGCGCGAACGGCGTACCACCAGACTACATTAAGTGCATGCTCTTTCCGTTATCTCTTTATGGAAAGGCTGCACGGTGGTTGAACTCTCTCCCTACCGGCTCTCCTACTTTGTGGGAGCAGGTCTGATCAGCGTTCCTAAGCCACTTCTACACGAAGGCGAATACTGCATCATTGAGGAACAAGATCATCTCATCCAGACAGCTCACTAATGAGCCTTTTTACGACGCATCAGAGCGTTTCAATGACTACCGTAGAGAATACCCTCACCATGGATTTGATGATTACCTCCTGGGAATTTTCTATGATGGGGTAGACTGGGAATACCGAAGTGCCTAAACTCTGTGAGCAATGGATATTTTATGACTCAGACCACTGATGGAGCATTTGAGCTGATTGAGAAAATGGCAGCTAGCTCAGCCAATAAGAATCAGGAGAACGACCGCTCCAATAATGTCAACAGTATTGACACTCAGAAGATAGACGAGATGACAACCAAGGTTGATAGCTACTTAAATATAACCAAGGGCAAGTCTTCATCATGGGGGAAGCTAGAGCTGAGCAGATTCAGAACACTCAAGAGGTGCTCCCAAGGTTTAAAAGAAAGGAAACGATCAGCAAGAGGTCAGCTACATCAACGGACATGGGTATGTGCAGAAAAACCAGGCACAAGGTGCAGGGTATCAGCAAGGCTTCCTGCAGAACTTCCAGGGTAAAACCTTTGTTTTCAGTCAGGCACATAATCGGTTTGTGGGTCAAAATCAGAAAAAGAACCAGAAGAACACGCAGAGAAACCAGCAAGCTGCTCCAGCTTCCGCGAGTGGTCCGCAAGATGAGTTGAAAAACCTCAATATCATGATGCAGCAGATTCTACAAGGTCATCAGATTCAGGGCAAGGCATTGAATCAGGTTACTACAAACATCAACACCAGAATGGACAACACGTTCACCAAGCTGAATACAAAGTATGATAGTATGACCAGCCACATAAATATGACTGATGTTTAGCTTGCTCAGACAGTTGAGACTGTCAAGAGGCAGCAATGGACTCTCTCTGGAAAAACTGATAAGAATCTGAGAGTTGAGCATTGTAATGTAATAGAGTTGAGATGTGAGAAAATTGATGGAAAAGAAACGGAGCAGCTGTATGCTGAGACTGTTGTTGGCGTAGAAGATACGGAGCACCCTGCTAACTCTGAAGCGACTTGTCCCTCCTGACAAATGTGCTGAGACTCCGCCAGTTCGAGTGTATGTTCCTAAGGTTCCCTATCCAGTTCCACCTAAACACCTGATGGATCCCATTAGTCCAGAGAAGCTGGCTGGGTTTAGGAAGATGGTGAGAAGGCTTCCTCAAAAGATCTCATTTGAACATGCTTGGGAGATTCGGCCATTGCATATATTCTTCAAAAATTGCAGAGAAACTCAAGAAGAAATTAAGGCATTCTTTACTGAAGCATTGACACCATCACAGGAGGTATTACCTAAGGTTGATGACCCTGGAAAGTTTGCTTTTCCATGTTCTATTGCTGCAGTGGAATTTAAGGAAGATCTTTGTGACTACGGGTCTAGCGTGCACCTTGTCTCATGTCTCAAGGGATTGTAGACGAGCTGAGCATTGTAGACATTGAGCCTTCTTATGTGAAATAGGCGTTTTCAAACTCTTTCACAGCAGTCCCTTATGGCACCATTCGCAACCTTCTTTTCCAAGTTAGGGAGTGTATGCTCCATACCGAATTTCAGGTTGTTGAGATGAGAAAGGATTATGAGATACCTTTGATCTTCGGAAGGTCATTTATGGCCACAATGGGGGGCAATCATCGATATTTCTATTAAGAGAGTCTCCTTCTCCAACATCAACAAGAACGTTTCTACAAGGCTGTCCCCACCAGATTTTCCACACTACATGCTTCTTGCATCTCGATGGTTAGTGAAGAAAAGTTGAATGTTGTTACTAAGAAGAAAACTAGTGATACGGGTATCAAAGGAGTCTTGGAAGGAGATCCTCACACTGATACCAAGAAACTCAGTGGACGTGCAAGGGTGAAAGAAAAAGTCCAGAAGAAAAGGGCCAAAGGCGACCCTACAATGATTTCTATATCACAGAAGTTTGATGAGAAATCCATTGAGTATGAGGTAAAGTGTAAGGGTACCTCTAAAACTTTCTCTAAAGTCAGAGTTATTCTCACACATGAGCTAAAAGATAAAGGGGAAATTGCTGCCAAAGGGTTGTTGAGCGGAGTCTTGTTCTTAGAACAAGCCCTCATGCTCAACCCGACTGAGCCTTATCACAAGTCAAGCTACTGATTTAAACCAAGTGTTTTGTGGTAGGAAACCCACCGGTAAGTACACATATCATTAGAATTTTCTTTTTTGCTTATTTTTGGTTTTACCTTGTTGAGTCTTTGGTCAAAAAGCAGAAAAATCTGAGATACTTCAAAATTCTAGGTTGCAGAAACGAAGCACCTTGCCCTCTGAAAAGAGCGGCCTCTCCAGGAAAAGATATAACTAAAAATATTTAGAGATAAAGACAATAGAGAGAGTAACCCGAGAGAATAGAGAGAGCAGAAAGAGATTCGAGAGAGACTTAAGAGATAATCATGATGAACACCAAGAACTTAGAGAGAAATGAGATACTGAATCATATGCTTTATTCAATAGAGAGAGTTACAATATATAGAAGAAGATAGAAGGGCTTATTCAAATAGAAAGGTAGACCAAGCATGTGTAGTGAATAGGGAAGGAGTTTCCGATTTGAAATGGGTGGCTCAGGTGGCTCGCACACTTGATTCCAAGAGCATCTTGACCAGATGCTCTTCCCTTTACAGCTAGCACTTGTTGGCGAGCTTGGACTGAGACTTATCCATAAACGGTCTGTAGCTTAGACCGGAACTTATCTTCAAACGGTCCCTAACCAAAGCTTCCCTTTGAGGTAGAGTCTTCAACCTCTTCACGGTAAGTATCTCCTTTTACTCTTTTTACCATAGTAACAATGTTGTACGGACAAAGGCTTGTCCGTACACATAATCCTATTTTTTCACATCCTCAAAAGGGGCTTAAGATCGAACCCAAAGTGATCCTGGTTGAGTGGTCGGTACGGTCGTCTGTACCATCCCTACATTCTGTACCGTCCATACCACTCGCCTTATTTTTCCACAAGCTTCCCTTCTATTCCTTTCTTAATGTAAGCCACTTCTAAGCCTCTTCTTCTTTAATTTCAACTCCTCAATTCAACACTCCCCCTCAAGTTTGACCATGGGAAATGGCCAAAACTGGAAGCCATGAGACCTTCCTCATTAAAAACCTCACCAAGGAAAACCTACTTGGGTTAAAACTTTAATGAGGGAAAAAGAGTAAAGATCTCATGACTAATGGCATCAGCTGCTGGGAGTGAGATCAATGAGTCCCAATCTGAAATGGATGGACTCAATGATCATCTGTCTTGCAGCTTTGGTAAACACATCTGCCAACAGATCTTCACTCCGAATATAACATGGCATGATGATCCCAAGTCAATCATTTCCCTCACCTTGTGGCAGTCGACTTCAATCTGTTATGAAACACCGAATTGGTAGCTATGTGAATGACTGCTTGGTTGTCACAATGTATGGTCATAGGTGTAGACTGCTCAATATCCAAATGTTTCAATATGCCTTTGATCCAGACTAGCTCATTCGCCAGCTTCAACATTGCTCTATACTCAGCTTCAACACTGTAACATGATACCACCTTCTGCATCTTGCTATTCTATCTGACAAGGTTCCCTTCAATAAAGGTACAATAGCCTGTAGTTGACTTCATGTATGTCCTATCACCGGCCCAATCCGCATCACAGTAGCCAACCACCTCAGGATTGTTGTTGAAATCCATCCACACTCCTTGGCCAGGTGAGCTATTTAGGTAGCTCAATATCCTCTCCACCATGTTCCAGTGGTGCTTCTTTGTAACTTGCATATGCTGACTCACTTTGTTTACAAAAAAAACATATATCAGGTCGTGTGATAGTCAAATAGATTAACTTGCCAACAAGTTTTCTATAAAGATTGGCATCATGAAATGGCTTGTTGTCTTCAATCTCCCCCTCAAGAGGAACCTTGTACCCATTTTCCATGGGCGTCTTTGCTGTTTTTTCCTCCAAGCTTACATGCATCTTTCGAAAGATCAATAGTATATTTCCTTTGGGACATGAGCAATCCTTCATTGGATCTACAAATCTCAATTCCAGGGAAGTATTTCATTTCTCCCAAATCTTTAACTTCAAACACGGATTTAAGAAAATCCTTTGTAGCTTGTATGCCCTCCTTGTCAACTCCCAGTTATGTTGATACCATCAACATAAACCAAGAGAACAATAATACATGAGGAAGTGGACAGAGAGAACAATGTGTGATAAACTTCAGACTTTATGAATCCTCACCCATTCAGAGTGGTGCTTAATTTGTTGTACCATGCTCTTAGAGACTGTTTCAACCCATAAATAGCCTTCTTTAGTCTCAACACATTCCCTGGTTTTACTAAACCTTCAAGACCGGGTGGAGGATGCATATAAACTTCTTCTTCTAGCTCTCCTTGTAGAAAAGCATTTTTCACATCCATTTGCCACAAGTCCCATCCAAAATTGGTTGCAATTGACAACACAATCCGAATAGTATGAAGCTTGGCCACTAGAGCCAAAGTGTCAACATAATCTTCTCCCTAGGTTTGAGTAAACCTCTTGCCACCAGTCTGGTGTTCTTCATGTATATCTTCCCATATCGGCATGACTTGTGTATTCTCCACCAATATCTGATATGAAAATCTTAAGTTTGGCATTATAATGGTTAGAAACATAAGTCTGAAAAAATTTAAATGCATCAAGCAGCCTATCTTTAGTTTTAATGAGTGTTATCCATGTGTATTTTGATTTTTCATCAATGAAGGTGACAAAGTAATTATAATTCTCTTTAGATAAACAAGGAGCAGTCCACACTTCGGAATGAACAAGATCAAGACTTTTATCATAGATAGTACTCAACCTTTTAAAGACTATCTTACAATGTTTACCCAAAATGCATGCTACACACTCATTATTTTTAAACATGACACCTGGTAACATCAAACTTAGAGCTCTAACATGAGGATGTCATATCTAGCATGCCACAATGCATCATTATTCAAAGTAGACACATAACCAAATGATTAACTAAAACTGGAAACATGAATAGTATCTTCAAGCATATAAAAATCTCGCTTGGTTACTCCTTTTCTGGTCAAATTACTGCTCTCAAAATCTCGAAACTTCACATCATTAGGACTAAAGATAACATTGCATTGCAAATCAGTTGTGCATTTCTTGACAGATAATAGGTTATATGTAAACTCATGCATATAGAAAGCTCCAGACTCTTTATCAAGCAAGTTCAGTTTACCAATTCCTTTTATTGCTACTCTATCATCGTTTGCAATTATCACATGACCATATGAAGGTTCTATATCTTTTATAAGACTGGTGTCACTTATCATATGATGAGAAGCACCAGAATCAACAATCAATAGTTTAGTTAAAGCGAAAGCTGCAGTGTATGATCTAGGTGATTCTTATTAGGGACAAAGGTCCCACATCGGTTGTTGGAAGAGATCCTTATCAATATATAAGATAAATGGGTCACTCCACTTATCACCAATTGGTTTTAGGTTGGAAGCCCATCTAGCTTAACATGGTATCAGAGCCTTCGATCCACAAAGTCCAACCCGATCCTCATCGATCTGGCCCAAAGATGGCCCATCGATCCTAGCCCGAACATTCCGAGATTGACACTCAAAGAGCCATCATCTCGAGGGGGCGTATTAGGGACAAAGGTCCCACATCGGATGTTGGAAGAGATCCTTATCAATATATAAGATAAATGGGTCACTCCACTTATCACCAATTGGTTTTAGGTTGGAAGCCCATCTAGCTTAACAATTCTCCTATAGCATTTATTTGATCAAGCGTTTTAGGCAGTCTATGAGAAGAATATGAGTATCTAAGGGAGTTTCCGAGAGTGTTACCAATCTCCTTAAGAGCTTTGATGAGGGCATCAATGTCTGACCTCCTTATCAGCTCTTGATCCATGCTCTTTCCAGAAGTGTGTTGAGATGCCATGGCCTTTCCCTCACCTTCACACATGGTAGATCCGACTTCAAATGAACCGGCTTCACTTGCTTCATTAGAAAGGTGAGCTCTTGCTTCCCTTTCCTTCATGAACTTGGTTAGCTTGAGGTGGGGATGGAGAATCCAGCACTGACTCTTCTTGTGACCCGACTTCTTGCAATGATCACAGTTACCTCTGAACCTCCTATCCTGACCATACTTCTTTCTTCAGGCATGTATGCAGCTTTGTTAGCATGTACTACGTCTGCTTTGTTGGCCAGGGACATATCTCCCTTTCAACCAAACAATCTGAGAGATCCTTCCTCCTTTTGAATCTGAGCACACACCTCCTCCAGTGATGGAAGCTTTGGTGATCTCAACATGTGCTTAATCAGATCATTAAAGGACAGATTCATAGTCAGCAGAAACCCAAGCACTTGATCTTGTTCACGCCTCTCCATAAGAGTATCTTGATCAGTAGTGTTTGACCTCAGCATTTCCAGTTCATACCATAAAGCTCTGAACTTTCCCAGATGTTTTGTAAACTCCACCTCTTCTTGCGCTAATGTGACACACGGCTCAGATTTGATGTGTTTCCATAGATCTTTTGGAGAGTCTCCCACATGTCCTTTGGCATCTCACAATAGCTGTAGGCGTCCAAGATTGAAGCTTCCATATAACGTTGTATGATGGTTAACACCATCATGTCCTCATGCGCCCACTTCTCTTGATCAACCAAAGCTAGCTCATGTTCGCCTCCTCCTTCTTTAGCAAATGGTTTTGGAACTCCATCATAGATGTGTTTCGATAAACCCTTGCTCCCTACTGCGGTCTTCACAATCTTGACCATAGCAGGTAGTTTCCCCACCTTTCCAAGTAACCAGAACTGCCAAGGTTTTGTTTCCTTCCATCTTGAGTTCTTGAATCACACGAATCTAGAAAGCTTGGATCTTGAATGAAGATGAAGAACTTGCAAGATTAGAACCCAGAAAGCGAGCAACCTGGCTCTGATACCATAAAAATGTTTAGAGATGAAGTGAATAGAGAGAGTAACCAGGGAATAGAGAGAGTAGAAAGAGATTTGAGAGAGACTTAAGAGAAAATCATGATGAACACCAAAAACTTAGAGAGAAAAGACAGACTGAATCATATTCTTTATTCAATAGAGAGAGTTACAATATATAGAATAAGATACAAGGGCTTATTCAAATAGAAAAGTAGACCAAGCATGTGTTGTCAATAGGGAAGGAGCATCCGGTTTGAAATTGGGGGCTCAGGTGGCTTGCATGCTTGATGCCAAGAGCATCTGGACCATATGATCTTCACAACTAGCACTTGCTGGCGAGATTGGACTGAGCCATATCCATAAACGGTCTTTAGCTTAGACCAAACCTTATCTTCAAACGGTCCCTAACCAAAGCTTCCCTTTGAGGTAGAGTCTTCGACCTCTTCATGGTAAGTATCTCCTTTTACCCTTTTTACCACAATAATAATGTTGTACAGACAAAGGCTTGTTTGTACACATTGCCCTATTTTTGCACATCCTCATAATGGGTTAAAGGTCGAACCCAAAGTGGTCTTGGTTGAGTGGTCCGTACGGTCGTCCCTACTTTCTCTGTAGTCCGTACCGGCCGTACCACTCACCCTATTTTTGAAAAATCTTCACTTCCCTTCCTTTCTTCATGTAAGTCACTTATAAGCCTCTTCTTCTTTAATTGCAACTCCTCAATTCAACACTAACGATGGAGCACCCAAAATTTTTTGCAGCCCAGCTCCACTCAGGTAAGTATTTCGACAAAAGGATGTTTATTCTTGTTACACCTTCTCTCTGATTTATTTTCACACCAAGACGTTGTGAAGTAAGTTTGTGGGGAGGGCCTTCATTGTTTACTAACTCGTTTCCTTCTTTTGTTTTTGAGTCAGTTTGAGTCATTTTTTAGGATCGAGTCAGTCAAAACTTTGTGGGAACTAGGACCTTATTTTGTGTTGATCACTAACCATCTCGTGCTTTATTTATCTTATTCAGTGACCTTATCAGTGGCGAAAGACACACATGTGGACCTAGAACACCCTGACATTTTCTCATTTGGTTCTCCAGAAGCATTCAGCTTGTCGAGGTTACACTGGAAAGACTTAGCTCCATTTAACTTGAACCTAATATTGACTTCAATTCTTCTTATTATGGGCATTAGATCAGGAATCGAGAACACACTCATGACTTCTTATTCTTTCTATCCATCTTGATGATCTAGAGTGGCTAGCTCATTTTAGCTAGTTTCTACCCTACACCTTAGCCCTTATTCCACCTTCATGCATTTGTTTTTAAGTGTTATATGGAGAGGTAAGGATCGACACAGCCTCTTACTCGTTGCTACTATAGAGTTTCATACAATCGAAGAGAACATGCGGATTAAGGGGAGTAACTGCTCCATAACCAATGAACCGCGAGAAAAGGTGGAGAACCAGAATGGTTGCAAATCAGAGCCACCACTGGCACTCATAACCATCACCTGTTGCCTCCTTCTTTGTCACATCACATCTTAAAAAAGATAAGAAAGAGAATAAAAAAGAATGATGGAGAAGGGGAAGAAAGAAAAGAAACATGGAGCCACTGGGAAGGTCGAGCAAAAGAGTGGGTATCAAAGACTAGAGAGCAGACGGATGACCGGAGCAGTCGCTCCAAAGGAAGCAAAAACGAGTGGAGACTATGAACATCAATGGATCTATCCTCTTTTGCCATTTTGCGCGATATCATGCATCCTCTACTTAGAAATGGTAGTCCCTAAACACTCTTAGCTCCACCACCAAATAGCCTGATTTAATACCTAGATTGTTTACCCTGAATGATGCATTATGAGAAGCTCACACCACTCTTAATTGAATGTAAGGAGCTTTGTCTGGAAAGTGTGGCTTTTGTAGGTTTGAGATAGAGAGTATGGAAACAATTTTGAACAGTAGTCAGTGAAGTTTTGGTAAGGGTGTGTTGTCCTCGTAATACTGCTTGTATGGTTCGCGATTCATGGTTAAAGTATGGTTGCTGAGAATAGGAGAGTTCCCGCATTTTCCAACCTTTCTCCATGTTCTCAATACTTGACATTGTTTGAGGACAAACAAGGATCTAAGTATGGGGGAATTGATATATGGTGTTTTGACATCTTGTATATATGTTTTTCCAATTGGGTTTCAAGTCTTCATTGAGTCTTCCTAGTCCTTTTCGATTCATATCAGGTCTGGAGTTTCATTGGTTGGGAGATGGACCAGTTGGAGTAGAAGAGGCGTAAAGAGTGCAATTTGGAGTTTCTCACGCAGAACAGCCTGATGATTGATCCTGATCGAGCGGAGCACCCGAGTGCATGCTCCAGCGGCAGAGATTTTTAAGGATATTTCTAATATTTTGGAATTTTACCTAGGTTCCCCTTTTTTCCTAGGCCGCCACATACCTGCAGATATATCTTTTCTAATTCTTTTTCACAGACTATGTTACTTTTTACAGATACTTTTGAGAGAGAGATTTGGAGAGGGATTTGGAGACTTTTGTGAGATTGAAGGGATAAAGATCTCTACACTCTTGAGAAGAATCATGAACCCTTGTTATTTTATTGCAATAGTTTATCATGTCTTATTCATCTGTCTTCTCTGAGATTTATGTGATTATGATGGAGTAGTTGATTTGTTAGGTTTAGGGTGTTAGGGATCATGGATCAATGAGCTAGACACAAATAGGATTGTTATTCTTCGATATCTCTTTCTATTTTTATGCTTACTGCTTGTGCTAAACTGCCCATTTAGCATATGATTATATGTTTAATCTAATTATCAAAAGTGTTTTAGGCTGCTTGAAAAAGCATAGATAGGTGATTTGTCCTTATCCAACGAAAGTTGATGTTAAGGCAAATTGTAAACCAATTGAATCTGAGCTTAATGCCATCATTCTCTAATCCAAAAGACAGTTTAGGCATTAGGATAGCTTGATAAATTGGTAGACACCATGAAAGTGGGTTTATCTAATCTTGTTGTTTAAGTTCTAGTTTGGCTCGTATTGCTTTTCCTGAATAGTTGTTTGGCTCATGGTCCTACGTATCCCGATGAATCACCATGAACCTAACTCTTTTATAATTTGAAACCAAACCAACTATGCTATTTGCTTGCTATGATTTCTCAATTCTTAAAAATCATCCATTGTTTTAGTTTAATATTGATCCCATAAAAATAGTGTAAGAACTTTCTTGTGGAATTGAATCTCAAATATTACAACAACACTATTTGCTTACAGTAGAAAATACACAGTTTTAGTATATCATATTTCTTAAATTATTTTCATCTCTTACGTTTTGAAATTGATTTCAGTGGAAAATCCATTGTTATTTTGTGGATCAATCTATCTTCTTTCGTTTTATTTGGTTTCAACTTAGCTAAAACGGATCAACTTGTTTTGAATTTGAATTATATCTCTCATATTAAATCATAATCTTTTCCACATACCTAATTTTTTTGTAAGTTTAATTAAGTACACCTTTCTACTATATAGTAAAGGGAATTTTTCTCAAATAGTCATTTTAAGTTTTTATCAACAAAAAGGTCTTCAAGAAGAAAAAATAACCGAAATAACCTTTTTATTTTGGAAATTTTTAATTTTTAATATGTGATTTTAAAAGTTTTAAACCTACCCCCAAAACCCATAACCCATAATTCTAAACTCTAAGTCTAGATTAGTTAACCTTAGGAGAATAAGTGTATATTTACAGATTTTAATAAAACATCTTTTAGTCATTTTTCTCCTTGGAAGCTATTTTGTGACAAGAATTTTTTAGCACTAACCTATAGTATGTCTCTATAGTAAACCCACCCAAATCAATTAATACTCTCTCCCTTACACTACTACTAAAGGTGTTTCCAAACAAAACAATAATTAAACTTGTATCCAAATAATATAGAACATTAGGTCTTACATTTTTAATATTTTATTATTACCCTTTCAACGGTTTGGCTAAAACACTCAATTAATTTATGAAGAAAGTTCAAAAATAGGTATAACTATTTTTTACAGGTTTAAATACTTCAAAAATAATTTCATTTAATATAAAATTAATTAAATTAATAGATTATCTTTTTTATATTTTCTTAGTTAAAAATTGCATTCATTTAGACTTAATAAAGCTTTGTTATTAGATTCTCTTTACTCTTAAGAGCATATGATTATTAATGCGAGATTATGCTTTGTTTAAGTTGACATCGAATAAGTTTTATAGAAATAAAATATTAGAGTAAATAAATTGACATAAAATAAGTTTTATAATTTAAGATTTATCAAATAAGTATATATCACACAATTAATCAAACCAATTACAAAAATTTATTAAATATTTATAACAAACAAGTTGAAAGAATTAAAAACAAAATTAAGTAATATATAATTTTAATATTTTATATAAATACAAATAATTTAAATATATAGTTTTTAAATACACTAAAATCAAATACTTAAACTTTACTTATCAAAATTTAAAATATATTAAATCTGTAAATTAAATTTTGTTAAATAGTATTTTCGCGCTTTTAAGCGTGGATCAAAATCTAGTTAGGTTTAAATGTTGAGACATGAAATCAATGTGATTGAAAATAATTAATAATACATTCTTACTGTACATCTTGTTAATCTTAGTGGTTAGTCATAGGTCCTAAGATAACACTAAATGTGAATTAGGGAAGAATGAACTAAATCATAAACTCTTTAGAACACAACTATATGATCAGTAATGAGCAAACAAAAATAAGTTATACTGATGGTTTTAGCTGTCTACATGGTTAACAATGAACAAGAGAGAAAAATGAAACTTAGTCGAACAGAGAGATCAATGTGTTTTATTTGAGAACTCGATGTCCAGAGAGTAAGTATTAATGTGTTCGATGGTTTCTGAACAATCATCAATGCTCGCATTTTTCCTCCTTTTATTTCTGAATGAAGAAAACCATACCCGATAAGAGTCTTTGAGAGATTGTGAACCAACATATTGGAGCTTGTTTCAAACTGTATAAATATTTGTGTAGTTTGCAAATAAGCGATGGATCAGAAGGTTGAAAACAAGGAGGTGATTTCATATAGATTTCTTCATTGAGATCACCATGAGGGGATGTATTGTGTACATCCATTTGATGTAGTTCTCAGTTCTTAGCTGCAGCAACTCCGAGTAAAATATGAATTGTATTCATCTTAACCACAGGAACAAATGTTTCATCATAATCATTTCCTTCTTCTTGAAAATTTCTCATAACCAATAGACGTGCCTTATAACGTCTAATTGAGTCGTATGCGTTGTATTTGTTCTGAGAAACCCACTTTGATGCGAGAGCTTTCTTTCAAGGAGGAAGCTCTCTCAAGGGACCATGTGTCGTTTTCTTCAAGTGCCACAACTTCAAAACCCACTTCTTTTCGCCATACTTAGAACTGGACAACATCTTTGAAATACAAAGGTTCCTCGCCAATAGTAATGGCTGCCAAAAACTTTGTATGCTCACATGAAAAAAACGATCACAAGAGACAAAGTTAGTGATAGGATAGGGACACGTACCAGAAGAAACTGAGTTGGAGTGAGTGGATATGGAAACAGCGTTATCACACTGAGCCGAGTGGGTTACATATATCCCTTGAGGCGTGTAGAAGGCTTACTTTGAATCAAAAACAACATAACCGCTCGTCAACCACGGCTGGTATAGTTGAGGTATGATCCACTGGAAGAAGTTATTTAGTTTCATTCTCTATTGTATCCATGATAGTAGAGTCATGAATGACCAGAGGAACTAAAGTTTCATTCTCATCACTCCCCATATCCTCACTAATATGGACTGTAAAAGGATCATGGATATCTTCAAAAGCTTGAATTTCTAGTGGAGACACAACAATAAATGAGTCAGCGGAAGGTGTAGGTGGAGCATACGATGCAAAGGGAAATGTTGTTTCATCAAAAACAACATCTTTTGACACAAAGATTGAACCAGTTTCGATCTCTAAACACGCCAACCCTTTTGACCATTACGGTGGCCAAGAAAGACACATTGATTGCTATGTTTGTCGAACTTATCGCGTTTTTCAGTTTGCCGCTATGCAAAACATAAACTGCCAAATATGTGCATGCTCAAATTTGGGGGAGCTGTACCATGAAGAATCTTGTATGAAGATTTGTTTCCGGGGATAGGTGTTGGAAGCCGATTTGTTATGTATGCTGCTGTAAGAATGCTGTCGAGCTGTATTGGGGATGTGTCTGTGTTTCCGTTCAGCTAGTCCATTTTGCTGTGGTGTGTTGACAGAAGAAGTTTGATGATGATAACACTGTTGGCGAAAACCGAATTCATGCATGTGAACTCAGTACCGTAATCGCTCCTCACTGTTTGACTTTTTTGACAAATTGTCGTTCTGTCATTGCCACGAATTTTTTTAGCACATTTGTTACTTCACTATTTGTGAGTAGAAAATGAGTCCACACTGCTCTGGAGTAGTCGTCAACAATGGTAAGAAAATAGTGAGCTCCGCAAGTTTAAGAAGTATGATATGGTCCCAAACGTCGCAGTGAATAAGAGAGAAACAATCCATTGCTTTATTAGTTCTTTCAGAAAAAGAATCACGAGTTTGTTTTACTTGAATGCATATATCACAAAGCTCCTTGAACTCAAAACTACTAATATTAAAATCATTTAAACTAGATAAAAACTCAGATAGCACTTTATTGCTTGGGTGTGGTAGATTTTGGATATCTATAACTCTGTAAACAAAAAAAATAAGTACTGATTACACTTTGAATGTATGCTAGAGCTATAATCTCATCACGAGTAAGCACTAAGCATCGATCTCATAACGATCATGAATCAAGACTCATATCGTCTCTACTTACAATAATCAAAGCATAGAAGAATCAATCTATCTTCTCTTCTCTTTATTAACTTCACTCCAGCTCAGTCTAACTGCAAAGTCTCCCTTACGTCAAGAGTATTTACTTCTTTCTCCGCTTGAGCCACATCATTAAGACTCTCTCCCTCTGGAGACTTGTCTAATTCAGCCCCCACTTCCTTTGACTTAGTCTTCCTCTTCCTATAACATGCTTGAGCATAGTAGGCAAAACCAGTTGGACCGGAATATTAGCTCCAATGACTTTCTTCAATTGAGAAACATGAAAGACATGATGAATATGAGACTTCAGGCGATAAGCGGTCTTTCCAATCCGAGCTTCCACTTCAAAGGACCTAAAAAATTTTGCTGCTAATTTTGGGTAAAAGCGCATTACGACAGACTGCTGCCTATATGGTTGGAGTTTCAAATACACATAAGTCCCCACTTCAAAACAAACATCTCGCCTATGTTCATCAGCTGACTTGTTAATAATTTCCTGAGCTTTGAGTAAATTCTCCTTGATATGAGCCAGCATAACATCACGTTCCTTCAAAGAGGTTTCAAAATCAAAATTATTTGTAGAACCCTCTTCAAAACGAACCACAAATGGGGGATTCCAACCATAGACTACAGAGAATGGTGTTGCCTTCAATGAGGTGTGGTATGATGTATTGTACCACAATTCTTCCCAAGATAAGTACTTGTACCAAGTTCGAGGGTGAGATGAAGTATAAAAACGCAGGTATGTTTCCAAACACCTATTCAAAGCCTCAGACTGGCCATCCGTTTGAGGGTGAAAAGTTGTGCTATACTTCAGTTTTGTACCCGCCAGAACAAACGTATCCTTCCAGAAGTTACTCAGAAAAATCTGATCCCTGTCTGAAACTATACTGCGAGGAAATCCATGTAGGTGAGCCACACAAACCAAAATTCCACATCCACAGAAGTAAATGGGTGTTTAAGGCCCAAAAAGTGGGCATATTTACTCAATCGGTCAATCAACACTAAAATGACATTATACCCGTGAGACGATGGCAATCCCTCAATGAAATCATTTGTGATATCCTCCCAAATTTGATCAGGAACTGGTAGTGGTTGAAGCAGACCTCCCGGTGATAATGTTGATATTTTATGAATCTGGCAAATACCACATTCAGCAACATACTTCTGTACTAATCGATAAATTCCAGCCCAATAAAAAGACTGCTGAACGCATTTCAGAGTTTTAAGTACACCTGAATGGCCTCTAACCTTACTATCATGACTCTCCTGAAGAATCAAAGGAATGAACTTGAAATTTGAAGGTATAACCAACCTCCTCTTATGCCACAATCTTCCTTGATTGATTGAGTAATTGTCATTTTGCACCGTCCCTTCTAACATGCCTTTCAACAACTGCTGGATATCCTTGTTAGCGTCGATTTCACAATATAAATCTTGTAACTGCAGTGCTGTTGGAGTAATCAACGATAGGAACACTGTCAGTGTAGACAACTCCGAACCCTCCATACTCCTAGATAAGCTATCAGCTGCCTTATTTTCACATCCCGGTTAATAGAATATTTCAAAATCATAACCCAAGAGTCTTGTTAACCAGCTTTGATATTCGAGATTAACTTCTTTCTGTTCCAGTAGGTATTGTAGGCTGCGGTGATCTGTGTAAACTGAAAACCTCGTACCCGTTAAGTAATGTTTCCATTTTTGCACAGCCATGACTACAGCTATCAATTCCATTTCATAGGCTGGTTTTAATTGCCCCCGTCGTGTTAAAGCATGGCTGAAAAAACGCTATGGGATTCTTATCTTGCATCAAAACCGCTCCAAGACCAAACCCTGATGCATCGGAATCCACAATAACTGTTTAGTGAAGTCTGGTAAAGACAACACCACATTTGTTGTCATCGCCTGTTTCAGAGCCTCGAACGCAAGTTGAGATTCAGTGGACCAAAAGAACATCTCTTTCTTCAATAATGACGTGAGAGGCTTTGCTAAAGAACCATAATTCTTGACAAATCTTCGGTAATAACCAGTCAATCCAAGAAATCCCCGCAACTGTTTTGTTGTCTTCGGTCTGGCCACTTGTCTCATTGCTTCTGTTTTCGCCCTGTCAGTTGCAACACTCTCAACTGAAATAATATGTCCCAGAGATTCTACCTGAGATAACCCAAATACACATTTTCAAGTTGGCAAACAGTTGTTGCTCACAAAACACCTGCAACACTGACCGAAGATGACTAACATGATCCTCCTGTGTTCGGCTATAGATTAAAATATCGTCGAAGAACACCAGAAAAAAATCACGCAAGAACGGTTTAAATAACTTGTTCATCAAAGCTTGAAATGTAGCTGGTGTGTTGGTCAAGCCAAAAGGCATGACCAAAAACTCATAGTGCCCTTCTATAGTTCGAAATGCAGTCTTAGCAACATCGTCTTCCACCATACGAATCTGATGGTATCCTGATCGCAAGTCCAGTTTCCAAAAAACTTTGCACCGTGAAGCTCATCCATGAGTTGGTCAATAACTGGAATGGGAAATTTATGTGGCACAGTGACTCGGTTCATTGCCCTATAGTCCACCCAGAAACTATGACTATTATCTTTCTTTTTCACCAATAAGACATGACTTGAAAAAGGACTGTTGCTTGGCCGAATAACTCCCGATTCCAGCATCTCCAAATCCATCTTTTCCATCAATACTTTTGTGGCGTGAGGATACCTACAATGTAGACTTATATCACCCCACAAAGTCACCCGTGCACCCTTGTAGACAAATGAGAGTTCTTGTTCCTTCCAATCAACTTCACACTTGCCTAACGTTTCAAGCCATTGAATACCAAGTATTACATCCACTTCTCCCAGTTCTAAAGAGATGAAATCCGATGTTAAACTAGTAGTATCCAGATTGAAAGACAAAGAATTACAAGTGCCTAACCCTTTGACAATAACTCCATTCCCTAGTCTCACATCAAGGCTGCTATCTGCAGAAACTTTCAAGTGCAGCCTCTTCAGAATTTTTGGTGATATGAAATTGAGGGATGCTCCTCTATCAAGCAAGAATATCATCTCTGTATTTACAATTCTGCCCCAAATCTTCGTGGTTTTGGGTGAAACAATGCCCAAGAATGTGTTATGTGATAGTGTACACATCTCCTTAGTTTCTTCCATTTTAGCTGCTTTTAATTCTACAGTAAAATCATCCAAAAGCTCCATTTCAAGACCATTAACCATTTTCAGTATCTGTAACTCTCGATTAGGGCAGATGCCTTTATTCTTCTTGGACCATTTTTCACCGCATTTAAAACAATGCCTTCTCTTCGCATAGTATCCAATTCGGAATACGAATATTTCTGACGTGGTCTTGTAAACGTTCGAGGAGTCACTGAATTTTCTTTTCATGTTTTCACCTCCGTAATAGCTCCCTTATTTCTGTCCCCACTATTTCTAATATTATAAGAAGAGCCTGATGATCTGTACCCACTCGATTGTTGTGGCCGATTGGATGTTAGACTCGGAACACTTGCTGCTCCCACAACTGTACAAAACACACTTGTTTCCATACGCAAAACAGCTGCAATATAATTGGCCGAACCTTGAGGATCTTTCATTCAGATAACCTCCTTCATCTGTTGATTCAATCCATTATAAAATATCTTTTCCAACTGATAATCTGCCAAACCAGAAACTTGAGACGAAAGATCTTCAAACTCAGAAACATAATCAGCAGCTGTTCTTGTTTGGTTAATAGCAAACAATCTTGCTTCAGGTTCATCATCAATTGATTCTGAAAATCTCACCACCAACTTCGCCTTGAAATCTTCCCAACTCGTGAATCCTCCCATATGAGATACCCAGGCAAACCACTTCTTCACTTGGCCTTGTAAACACAATGGAACCAGATCCATCTTTGCCTCATCTTCATAGAGTCCCAAATGAAAAAAAATATTCCACATCCACTAACCATTCATATGTTCGACTACCATCAAAGAATGGCATCTCAATCTTCTTTAACATTGTCTTCCGATTCGCTAAATTCAAATCCCTAGGCCGATAACCTAACACATCATCTATATTTTTTTGCGGAGGTATAGTATGTACCTGACCTTGAACGTGAGACGGTTATGGTAAGTCGCGATCAGGTGCTCGTGCTTCCGAACTTTGAATCGGTCTTTTCCCCAACATCTTCACCACTGATTGAATATTTGCACTCATTGTCTGCATCATAGACTCCAACGAAGACAATCGCAACTCAATCGCCGTGAATTTTGTTGTCATGGCTGTGTGTTCCGCATTGAAACGATGAAAGGCTCCCATAAGAAACTCTAATTCGCCTCGAACTCGCTCTTCCATATCCTCGTCGTCTTTTGGTCGCTGTGATTGCATCGATGTTGTATCCGTCGACATCGTCGTTACCGTCGCATTGAATCCGAAATTTTCACCGCACCAATGCTAGATTTTGGATATCTATAACTCTGTAAACAAAGAATCAAGTACCGATTACACTTTGAATGTATGCTAGAGTTATTCTCTCATCACGAGTAAGCACTAAGCATCGATCTCATAACGATCGTGAATCAAGACTCATTTCTTCTCTACTTACAACAATAAAAGCATTGAAGAATCAATCTATCTCCTCTTCTCTTTATTAACTTCACTCCAGCTCAGTCTAACTGCAAAGCCTCCCTTACATCCAAAGTATTTACTTCTTTCTCTGCTTGAGCCACATCATTAAGACTCTCTCCCTGTGGAGACTTGTCTAACTCAGCCCCCACTTCCATTGACTTGCTCTTCCTCTTCCTATAATACGCTTGAGCATACTTATCAGGGTGTCCTATATGTTGATGCCACATTACTCTTCAGAGATAGTCGTATCTTGTGTAATTGAGCTGGACAACCCCTCCAAAGTAAACCTCGTTCTCTTCTTCACCTGCTCCAATTAGCATCTTCGAAGAAAATTCCTATATACGCAAAACTTGTCAGTGAAAATTGCAAAACATGATAACTCACGAAGTAATCTAGCCAAAGAAATGAGTGTCAAATAAATCTGTCACATAGAGTACATGATGAAGAGTGTTATCTCCTCCAAGTTAAAGAGATCCCTCCTTCATAGCAAACGAATGTTTATTTTTTGGTAGAACAATGATGCTAGGAGGGATATCTCATAAATCAGTTAGCAGTTCAACATCACCTGTCATGTGATGTGAGGCACCAGAGTCAAGAAGAAAATCAACGTTACCAAAAAAATTCTCAGAAGAAGACTTATTATCAGTTTTGATCAGGCCTACAATTGCTTTCCATGTTTCGTTGCTTACACCCGATATTTGAAAAGCATCAACAGCAGAAGCAGCTTGATCATTGTTCGCTCGAGGTGGTGCAGATCGTCCTCTACTACGACCTCTTCCACGGACTCGTCCTCTTCCTTCATTACCACAACTAGCTCCTTCATTGCTATATTTAGCGTACCAATCAGGATATCCATGTTTTCCGAAGCAGGTTTCCACGGTGTCATTGGTTCGATGGAATGAGTGCATAACAGATTGTTTCTGGTGCGTGTAACAGCTGCTATCGCATTTAAACCAGATTTAACGGCACAACTAATTGCATCAACTCCTTACTCTTTGCTATGAGAAACTATTAAATGCCGCTCTTCTCATACAAGTTCAGAGTAGATTTGATCAAGATATAGATCTTTCTAACGAGTGAGTCGACCTAAGAGATTAGTTCGAGTTGTGCCAAAACGTGAGCCATCTAATCCCATGAGAAATTGATGGATTCTTTCATGGTCTCGACGTTTGTTGTGTTTGAGTAAGATTTCGCATTTGGCTTTATTGCAGCAACAACCGAGTGCAGGATCATAACCATCAAGGTCGTCCCACATGACTTTAAGTCTACCAATGTAGGCTACTTCTTCCATCTTGACGACACACCACTAGATCAGCCTTGAGTTGATATACTCGCCGTACGTTTCCAGCTGAGAAACGAGTATGAAGGCTCACCACATAACATGAGCATCATCCACAACTGATATGGCATGATGAATCTTAGGCTCAATACTTGCATAGAACCATCCAATCATCATGGAGTTGACAGTGATCCATCTGTTGTAATCAGAAGAGCTTGACGGTGGTTGTTGGATTGTTTTGTCTATGAAACCAAGATTTTGCTTGGCTTGGAGATTGTACGAGCAAGTTTTTCCCTTCGGTCGTAGTTGTCACAATTTTACAGGATTTGAGTGAGGACGTGATGAGGATGGTCTGATGAATGGAGATAATACGGTGATGAGGAGATCTCATCTTTACTTGCGTGAGAGCTTTCAGTGGATGTCACCATATAAGAGAATAAGAATCAGAGAAAATCGAAACGAAGAGAAAGTTTTAAATTTGTATTTTGGATCAGTTTTGCTCATGTCAAACTTGGGAGAAAGGTTACATTCTTTATTACAATCAGAGAATATATATAGTACAAGGTATTATGTTGAACTTCTTAAAAGATGAGGAGAATAAAATATACTAAAATAGAAAATATACAAAGATACGTAAGATAATCTATGGAGATATGTAATATATCCTATTAGATCTCTATAGGATTACAAACAAGTCGAAAGAATTATAATTCCCACTATGAACACTCTATTGCTGCCCTTTTCAAATTTGGGGAAAGCGCGATGAGCCACACTAGGAGAAAGTTTGAGGAAACATGGACCATTGAAGAGGTTGCTTTCAATGTTCCTGATCTGTCTCTCGACTGCTTTGTGTTGAAACTATTTTTTGAAAATTATGAATAGTGTATTTATATGTCAAAAATGAATTTTATTTGAATGAGAAATGAAAGTCTAATTTGTGTGATTTGAGAAACTTCTAAATACACACATTGGATATTTAATTGGATCTAAGTTTTGATTTGTTAGGACTTCATGTTCATTAACTTAATCTTATAAACCAAATATATATTGATCTTTTATATTGATAAAATATAAAAATATATCTTAAAGTATATTATTTGTTTGATTTGGTCAAACAATAATAATTTTAATCTTTAATTTTTTGGTCAAAATGTGAAATAAAGTCAAAAATAATTGACAAGAACTAAAGTGTCCATTAGTGCACTATGGAGGTTTCATTTCTATGTTGAAAATGAAACTTGTGTTTCTCATTATTTTTCTATAAAAGGGCTTGTTAGCATTATAGAAAAATATATATTGAACAATAAAAAGTTTACTCTCTCCCACTTGAATATTTGTTAGATTTTTTTTCTTTGATTCTGAGAGTACAACACAAAAGTTAAGTTTGACAGTTATGTTTTCCGGTGATGGGAGACAAAAACATATGTAGTTGTATCATGGTAATCTGAGTGTTATGCAACCCTCACATTACTGAGCGCTTAAAAGTTTAAGGAAAGAGATTAATCATCTCGACTCTGCAATTCTTCTTTATTCATTTATTTTGGTATTGTAAGTTTGATTTATGTTCTTATTATTTTTATAAATATCAGTTATCCTCATTGTAGTAAAATAAGGTTCATACACTCTTAAATCTTTAAATATTATTTATGCTTTTCCCTAACAATACTAATATTTGTTAAAAGTGTTTTTTTAAGAACGGGTTAATGAATATTCAGAATAGGTGTCAGAATCAATTTGGTTCTCTTGCTGGGAATTAGATAAATCCTATGATGAAAATCACTCTTCTCCGAAAGTTTGGTCTCTTTCAGGAAGAGACAGTTTTTTGGAGCAAAAGATTAAAGTTCCAAATATGGTTATACCATTGATATATAATTTTGATCTTCAAAAGATCAAATAATATGGATGGAAATGGATTCGTGAGTCGACGTCCCAAATTAAGTTTGGGAGAAGTCTACCACACATAAATAATTTGCCATTAGAAATATAATGTTTGTTGATTTTGATCAAAACATTTATCTTTCGTCAATACTTAACGTGAGTTGCAAAAAGATTGACAATGCAAAAATGATGAGAAATCTCATACCAAAGTGAATGAAACAAACATGTATATTGTAGTTTTTAATGTCAATATGGTTGAAAATAACTAAAGAGAGTTGTGGTTTTTGATGCAACAAAGAATATCTTGTAATGATATTTATATTTGCTAAAAAGCAAAATTATGTTTTTGGAAAAATCCAAAGCATACAAGTTGGATTTAAAAATCAACTTGAGAGAGATATGAAAATAGTTGTATGTAAAATGTGAATTTTTTAAAATGAAATACATTTTTAGAAAATTATAATAATATTTGAAATTGCTTTTGATTCATTTAAGTCTAAAAATTATTCATTCAAGTTAGATTTATTCATTTTTAGTATGTCAAGATCTTGGACTCTCGTAAGGAGGAGGTTGGTGGAAGGAGATTGTTAGAGCTACCCCAAGTCACTCACCACGCTGCCTCAGTCACATCACAAGAGGAGCTTCAACAAGATGATTTGAGTGAGCTCAAGGTACCCAAAGTGGAGCTTAAACCTTTTCCCCATGGTGTAAGGTACGCTTTTCTTGGTACTAATAGCACTTATCATGTAATTGTGAGTAGCCAACTCAATGAAAACCAATTGTCTACACTTTTAGTTGAGCTTAAAAAGTTTAGAAAAGCAATTGGCTACTCATTAGAAGACATCAAAGGGATATCACCCTCTTTGTACATGCATAGGATATATCTAGAGGATGAATCGATGACTTCTATAGAACATCAAAGAAGGTTGAACCCCAACCTGAAGGATGTTGTTAAGAAAGAGATTCTTAAACTCTTAGATGCTTGAGTGATTTACCCTATTTCGGATAGTACATGGGTATCTCATGTGCATGTAGTTCCAAAGAAGGTTGTATCACTGTCATAAAAAATAATAGGGATGAGTTGATACCGACAAGAACAATAACAGGTCATAGAATGTGCATTGATTATCGAAAACTTAATGTTGCATCTAGGAAAGATCATTTTCCTTTGTCATTCATTGATCAAATGCTTGAAAGACTTGCAAATCATCCTTATTATTGCTTCCTTGATGGTTACCTAGGGTTCTTCCAAATATCCATACATCCCAATGATCAGGAAAAGACAACATTCACATGCCCCTATGGTATCTTTGCTTATCGAAGAATGTCATTTGGGCTATGTAATGCACCAGCAACTTTCCAAAGAGAAATGATGTCAATATTTTCTGATCTTATTGAGGATGTTGTGGAGATCTTTACAGATGACTTCTTTGTGTACGGATCTTCTTTTGCCTTGTGTTTGTCTAATTTGTGCAGGGTTTTGCAAAGATGTGAATAGAAAAACCATGTGCTGAACTGGGAGAAGTGTCACTTCATTGATGAAAGTCTTTCAGAGGAGCAGATCATGGCCATCATGGCAGTTATAAAGCTTTCTGAGACTGGGAAGAAGCTTGAAGAATTCAAGGCAACCAAATAGAAAGAACCCTAGTATGCTGACTTGGTGAACTACTTGGCTTGTGGAAAAGAACCTTTGAGGTTGGAAGGCTATGCTAATAAGAAGTTCTACAAGGATGTGAAGCGGTACTATTGGGATGAACCTTATCTCTACATACTTTGTAGAGATCAGCTCTATAGAAGGGTAGTGGCCGAAGAAGAAGTTGAATGGATCCTTACACAATGTCATGGATCATCTTATGAGGGCCATTTTGCAACTTTCAAGACTGTCGCAAAGGTGTTAAAAGCTGGATTCTGGTGGCCACACATGTTCAAGGACACACAAGACTTTGTCTCAGTGTGTGATTCATGCCAAAGGAGAGGGAACATTACCAAGAAAAATGAAATGCCCCAAAATCCCATACTAGAAGATGAGTTATTTGATGTGTGAGGCATTGACTTCATGGGACCATTCACATCTTCTTTTGGCAACCAATACATCCTAGTATCTGTGGATTATGTGTCTAAATGGGTTGAAGCCATTGCTAGCCCCACCAATGATGCTAAGGTGGTTCTTAAGATGTTCAAAAGTCTCATCTTCCCAAGGTTTGGAATCCCTAGAGTGGTGATAAGTGATGGAGGCTCTCACTTCATCAACAAGGTCAGAGTCTTCTTAGAAAGAATGGTGTGAAACACAAGGTAGCCACTCCATATCATCCTCAAACAAGTGGACAAGTTGAAATCTCCAACAGAGAAATTAAGAACATTGTGGAGAAGGTTGTAGGGACTACAAGAAAGGATTGGTCTATCAAGCTTGATGACGCTCTCTGGGCTTATAGGACAGCTTACAAGACACCCTTAGGCACTACACCATTCAACCTTGTCTATGGAAAGTCTTGTCATTTGCCAGGTGAGCTTGAGTACACAGCTTTATGGGCTGTTAAACTTCTTAACTTTGATATCAAGACAACTCAAGAGAGGATGTTGATTCAGCTGCATGAGCTTGATGAAATCAGACTTGATGCCTCTGAAAACTCAAGGATCTACAAGGAAAAGACCAAAGTCTTTCATGACAAGAAGATCCTCAATAGGGAGTTTAAGATGGGAGACCAAGGGTTACTCTACAATTCTCAGTTGAAGCTGTTTCCCGGGAAGCTGAAGTCAAGATGGTCTGGCCCTTTCAAGATCAAGGAGGTCAGGTCATATGGAGCAATTGTGCTATGGAATAAGGATAGAGGAGACTTTGTGGTGAATGGTCCGAGAGTTAAGCTCTATTTGGGAACCACATAAGAAGGAGAAGGAACCTCGGTTCCACTCTCCGATCCCGACCTCGCCTAGTCCAAAAAGAAAGGAAGTCAAGCTAGAGACTTTAAACAAGCTCACTTGGGAGGAAGTCCCATGTCTATCCTTCTGTATAGTTCTTTGAATTTTTCTTTTTAGGACATTTTGATTTTTGTTTTGAGTGATTTCAAGTCTGATCAATCGACAGCGGGTGTATGCCGCGGGTAGAGTCACCCGCGTTATCCCCTCGTTCACCCAACCCCTTTACAGCGGGTCACCGCCGCGGGTAGGGGCAGTCGCGCGTCTGAGCCCACTTTCACCCCGGCTCCATAGCGCGGGTGCATGTAGCCGTGCGCATAGGTTCCACTACCACGGCGGGTACTATTTTCGCGGGTTGAGTCACCCGCCCTGGATCCTCTGTTCAATCAAACCACTGAAGTGGGTAGGAACTCCCGAGGGTATCAACGCAGGGAAGGGACGTGGGTGGAAACACCCGCGTGCGCTTTCAACTAATCAAAGCGGGTGCTCACTGCGGGGTATGCAACCCGCGCGCAACTCTCACCATCCACCGCGGGCATGGGCCGCGGGTCGCGCCACCCGCGCAGGATCCTCGCCGCGGGCCTAGGTAAGTCCTTTTTTCCTAATTTTGAACCCCACCTCTTTTCCCTATCCCTTTCTCACGACCCCCTCTCTTTAACCTCCCTACTTTCTCTTCCCCAACAAAGCAAACACATAAAAACTTTCCCCCACAACCTCTCAAACCTTCAAATCTTCTCCAAAATCCATTCTTTTTCTCTCAAGATCAAAGCTTTCGCCCATGTAGTCTATTTTTGTGATTCAAAACTCCACTTCCATCATCTAAAGCAAGGTAAACAGATTCTAAAGATCAATTTCGTGAGACCTCAAAACCCTAGAAATTGAACCTTGAATTCTACTCTCTATCTTGCTTGATTCACTTGTCTTAGACTAGGGAAAGCTTGCATATCATGATGGGTTAATCAATTGGAGTTAGATTAGAGAGGAATTTGAGTTTCGAAAATTAGGGTTCTTGAGAATTGGGAATTTTTGAAATTAGGGGTTTTTCTTGGTTCATTGTAAAGTGTTTGAATTTGCATGTACATGTTATCCATTCTACAACACTTTATTCACTTGAACTTCCATGTTTGTCTCTTCTGGATCATTTGCCAACATTCCTCCCAAGTTTGATTCTTGTAGTTACCAATAGGGCATATGAACAAAGAGAAAGCAATGGCTGACAAGAAGAGGCTGAGAGAAAAGATTCTGCACTGAGAAAGAAACCTCTGCAACCTGAACCGGATCGATCAAGATAAGAATGAACTTCGAAGCAGCAAACTCTTGCTGATAAGAAGGGAAAAGTGACAGACAAGAGAATGGGTAAAGGCTCTGCTTCCTCAGGGAGAAACCAAATGGGTAATGCCAATGATGAGGAACCAGCCCCTGCAAAGAAATCAAAGCAGTCCACCTCCAAGGGAAAAGGGATTGCAGTTGAGAGAGATATGACCAAGGAACCAACAATTTCCGAGCTCTACAACTTTCTGACGGATGGTAGTGTCGTTTGGCCTCCAAAAGGATTTGCTGATGTCAAGATGATGAAGCAGTTTGGAGTTGATGAAGATGTAAAGGCCATGCTGGAACTGATGAACATGCCAAGCTTTTACTCCATGGCCTACCCAACCTATCCAGAAGTATCCAGTTAGTTCATCTCCACACTGGTTCCCACTTTTCATTATGATGCTGAGGATATTAACGAAGGGTGGGGAAAGATTAAGTTCAAGGTCAGTGGGAAGACCCATCACATGACCTTCAGAGAGAAAGGGGAAGCGCTCCAACTTCAAGACATGAAAATTTCTCTCCTTCCCAAGGTCGCAAAACTGCCAGCAAGAGTATGGGAGCTGTTGACAGGCAATGTCCACGTCACGGATCATGAAAAAAAACTCTTCCATTCGGCATCCCTCGGTGCTCTACCTTCACATGCTCCTTGTCCACACTCTATTCCCAAGGAAAGAGCCAGGGTCAGTCAATGAGGAGGAGCTGCATCTACTCTACCAAACTGTTAGAGTCTTCGCAACCCATTCCAGACCAAAGCTCCCCAACACCAACCTCTATCAAGACTTTGGGATGATTGGGTTTCTGGTCTTGCGCTCCATGTACTACAAAAAATGGGTTTGGACTACAACAGATGCAGCTCCTCAGATAGGAATTTGTAGTTCGATAACACCCCTTCTCTTGGTCAAGGGAATAGACTTAGGGGATGATGCCAAAGGTCATGCGTTCCTTGATGATCCATACCTCAGACTTGCATGCTATCTCAAAGGAAGATATCAGGGCAACATTGTCTACACTTACACCTTGAGTGGTACAACAGTGGAGTTTCTTCTCCCCAACATTCTGGTCACAAGCTTGGAGAATCAAGGCATCATCAAGTTTGATATTGATCAACAACTGTTTCTTGGACCCCATGGCCCCTTGGATCCCATCAATGAGAGAAAAGGAGAAGAGCAGGAGAGAGTGCTACCACTTTTTAAGAAGCTGCACCTTCTGAGATATATGGTCCACCCCTATACTACTTTGGGCAACATCCAGGAGCCATTCCTCACGGTCATCTCCGCGATGTACATGAGCATATTGACAAGCTTCAACGATAGAATAAGGCTCAAGACAGATTCTTCTTCAAGCTTCAGAAGAAGTACAAGGAGCTTAAGAAGACAGTGAAGAAACAAGCCAAGGCCTCTGCCCAGTTGATGAAGAAGTTCACTAAACTATTGGTCAAAGGTGGTGTTTCTGGTTGTAGCTCTGAGGATTTCATTGTCTAAGAAACATACTCACCCCAGCCACAACCATATGACCCAACTGACAACCCATCACTCTCTTTGGGTCCTCCACTATCGTCTTCTCAGCTCCAGCGGCTTCGAAGGAACCTTGAAGCCCAGCCATCTACTTTTGGGAACAAGACTTCTTCCTTTGCTTCTTCAGATGATGGAGGGGATGAAGATGAAACTAAAAGTGTTTATCCAGGTTACTACATTTCCTATCCGGATGACTCCTATAATGGAGCCTTTGACTCCAACCCCTAGTACTAAAATGTACTCCACCACCTCTTCATTGTACATACCATTTTGTAGTTTCATTTATTTTTGATTTCTCGCCTACTTGGGTACACAAGAGACTGTGTTACTCAGGTTTAAGAGAGGAACCAAGTTGCTAATATTTCTTTTGATTTGTCTTTGAGTCTTGCATTGAGCATATTTGTTTTTGAATCTTGCATTGAGCATATTTGTTTTTGAGTCTTGCATTGAGCATCCATTTTGCATTAAAAAAAAAGAGAACATCTAGTTGCATTGATAGGATTGAGTCTAGGACATTAGGAGTGCATTCATACATTTAGAGATGACCTAGTAAAGAAATCATGCAAAGAACTCAATGTGGCACCATTCTCAATCATACTAAGTAGCTTGTGCATCTTCTTGACAACTTGTAGACTTCGAGCCTTGAAAACTCCTCTTGCAACCTATTCCATTGATGAAATTTGCTTGATCTTGAAACCAACTCCAAACTATTTAAGGCATAATGAACTTAACATTTGTTGCATATGGGCACTTGCATAATTAGTCATGGATTTCATACACATTTGGGTTATGTTATTCCATTCATTACACTCTTGTTAACCCAAATGGCACTTCCATACTCATTACCCTTACCATTCTTTGAAACCATCATTGATTTGCTTCAGCGAGGCTTTTTATTGATATCTTGTCATGTGCAAAACCTTGAGAGTATAGGGAGCGACATAGGCTTGTTCTTATCTTTTGCTAGCATTAGGATCTCATTTGAGCTAGCATTTAGGATGGTAGTTGGGTTTGTGTGTTTTAAAGTATAAGATTTTGGGTTTGAGAGAAGAGTGAAAGGAATGAACAAAAAGAGTGGTCTAAGAAGAGAAACCCCTAGGAACAAAAGAAAATAAGAAAATAAAATCTCTAGATGTGTCAAATATAACCCCCAAAAGAAAATAAAAGAAAAGAAAAAAAGAGTGGGCAAAGAAAAAAAAATAAAAAATAAAAATAAAAGAATTAGAGCTAAGTGTTATCAAAGATGAAAAGTCCCTAGTTGGTTAAGTCAGTGGAAAAAGAAAGAGAGTGTTCATTGGGTGAGAGATGAAATGAGTATTAGTTTTGGGTTTTGGAATAAAGAAGAAGAAAAGTAGAGTTTGGAATCACTTAGGAAAAAGAGTAGTTTGATGAGAATCAGTCTATCTATGCATGAATTGCTCCTTGACTTAGATAAATTTTGCATATTGATCAAGTTCTTGTTTTTGAGTGATTGTCACTTATAAAAGATGTATCTGAAACCTTCTCTTCTTTCACACTAGACATTTCTCTCTCACTAAACCAAATGATTGAGATCAAGTCCCCATTTGCAAGGATGGGGACTTGATCTATTTGGTTTAGTGAGAGAGAAATGTCTAATGTGAAAGAAGAGAAGATTTCAGATATATCTTTTATAAGTGGCAATTACTCAAAAACAGGAACTTGATCAATATGCAAAATTTATCTAAGACAATGAGCAATTCATGCATACATAGAGTGGTTCTCATCAAACTATCTTTTTCCTAAGTGATTTCAAACTCTACCATTCTTCTTCATCCCAAAACCCAAAAATAATATTCATTTCATCTCTCACCCAATGAACGCTCTCTTTCTTTTTCCATTGACTTAACCAACTAGGGACTTTTCATCTTTGATAACACTTAGCTCTATTTTTTTCCCTTTTTTCTTTTCTTTTTTTCCCCACTCTCTTTTTTTTATTTTTCTTTTCTTTTCTTTTGGAGGTTATATTTGACATATCTAGAGCTTTTGTTTTCTTATTTTCTTTTGTCCCTAGGGGTTTCTCTTCTTAGACCACTCTTTTTGTTTATTCATTTCACTTTTCTCTCAAACCCAAAACCTTATACTTTAAAGCACACATACCCAACTACCATCCTAAATGCTAGCTCAAATGAGATCCTAATGCTAGCAAAAGATGAGAACAAGCCTATGTCACTCCCTATACTCTCAAGATTTTGCACATGACAAACTATCAATAAAAGGCCTCACTCAATCAAATCAATGATGGTTTCAAAGAATGGTAAGTGTAATGAGCATGGAAGTGCCATTTGGGTTAACAAGAGTGTAATGAATGGAATAAGATAACCCAAATGTGTATGAAATCCAGGAATAAGTATGCAAGTGCCCATATGCAACAAATGTTAAGTTCATTATGCCTCAAATAGTTTGGAGTTGGTTTCAAGATCAAGCAAGTTTCATCAACGGAATAGGTTTCAAGAGGAGCTTTCAAGGCTCGAAGTCTACAAGTTTTCAAGAAGATGCACAAGCTACTTAGTATGATTGAGAAGGGTGCCACATTGAATTCTTTGCATGAGTTCTTTACCAGGTCATCTCCAAATGTATGAATCCACTCCTAATGTCCTAGACTCAATCCTATCAATGCAAATGATGCAACTAGATGTTCTTATTTTTTATGCAAAATGGATGCTCAATGCAAGACTCAAAAACAAATATGCTTAATGCAAGACTCAAAGGCAAATCAAAAAAAATATTAGCAGCTTAGTTCATCCCCAAACCTGAGTAACATAGCCTCTTGTGTTCCCAAGTAGGAGAGAAACCAAAAATAAATGAAACTACAGAATGGTATGTACAATGAAAAGGTGGTGGAGTACCTTTTAGTAGTAGGGGTTGAAGCCAAAGGCTCCACCATAGGAGTCATCCTGATAGGAAGTGTAGTAACCTGGATAGGCACTTTCAGTTTCATCCTCATCCCCTCCATCATCTGAAGAAGCAAAGGAAGGAGACTTGTTCCCAGAAGCAGATGGTTGGGCTTCAAGGTTCTTTCGAAGCCGCTCGAGCTGGGAAGCCGACAGTGGAGGATCCAAAGAGAGTGATGGGTCGTCAGTTGGGTCATATGGTTGTGGTTGGGGTGAGTATGTTTCTTGGCCAATGAAATCCTCAGAGCTACAACCATCAAAACCACCTTTGACCAACATTTCAGTGACCTTCTACATCAACTTGACAGAGGCCTTGGCTTGTTTCTTCACTGTCTTCTTAAGCTCCTTGTACTTCTTCTTAAGCTTTACGAAGGCTCTGGTTTGAGCCTTATTCCATCGTTGAAGCTTGCCATTATGCTCATGTGCATCGCGGAGAGGACCGTGAGGAATGGCTCCTGGATGTTGCTCAAAGTAGTATCGGGGTGGACCATATATCTCAGAAAGTGCAGCTTCTTGAAATGTGGTAGCACTCTCTCCTGCTATTCTCCTCTTTCTCTTATTGATGGGATCTAAAGGGACATGGGTGTGACAATAAGAGATTTAGAGAGAGTTACTTGCTGGAAACTGAAGAACATGAAGAACAAGAGAGAGAGAGAGAGAGAGAGAGAGAGAGAGAGAGAGAGAGAGAGAGAGGAGATTTCAAAATATAAAGAGAGAGAAGGAGAGAAATGATTTCCTTGCTTAATGTAGTTTCTGAGTACAAGTCTATTAATAGACAAACAAGACAAAACAACTAATAAACAATTCAGACAAGTTGAGCAGAGAAAAGATTAAACAAATGGGTCTGAGCAGTCTGAAGAATAGCAGGGGCACGTCCAGCCTTGTTGGAAAGTGACAGGTGACTAATGGTCCCCCCCCCTCTCTCCATTTGAAATCTTCAGCATGTGACTTATCCCCAACGTCTCTTTGCTTCTTGTCAACATCCTCCTTTGGTTCTGAATAGATTAAGCTTCCTTTCTTCTCAAGTTAAACCTTCCTTTGTCTTGCAAGCCACGTTAGGTCACTCCTTGACCTAACTGTACGGACAAGTGATTAGTTTATACTTGATCATTCTGGATGCTCCTCTTGCCTTGATCTCTTCTACTCTGCTATTCATGTCTTCTTGTCAACAACTTCTCCTTGTCATTTATTTCTTCATGTCAACACCCCCCTCAAGCTTGAACATAGGTACTGGTCAAGCTTGGAAGCCATGAAGCATTCCCTCATTAAAACCTCAGCTAGGTAAAACCACTTGGGAGAAAACCCAAGCCAAGGAAAAAGAGTTGAACACTTCATGGAGGGGAGATCAGTGACATGTGAGGTCTATGAGTCCAAGCTTTGGATGAATGAACTCACAGACTTTAGTACTTGCAGCCTTTGTGAAGATATCAGCTAACTGGTCTTCACTTCTTGTATAGCATGGTAGGATGATCCTTTGCTCCACAGCCTGCCTGACCTTATGACAATCCACCTCAATGTGTTTGGTTCTCTCATGAAACACATTGTTGGATGCTATGTGTATTGCAGCTTGATTATCACAATGCATTGTGATTGGTGATGTAGTCTCTATACCCAAGTCTCTTAGCAGGTTCTTGATCCAAATGAGTTCACTAATAAGCTTCCTCATTGCTCTATATTTAGCCTCAGCACTTGAACATGATACCACCTTCTGTTTCTTGCTCTTCACAGTGACTAAGTTTCCTCCAATGAAAGTGCAATAGCCTGTTGTAGACATCATGTTTACTCTATCACAAGCCCAATCTGCGTCACAATAACCCACAATCTCTGTGTTCTTGTTGCAACCCATCCATACTCCTTGTCATGGTGCTTCTCTTAGATATCTTAAGATCCTCTCCACCATGTTCAAGTGATGTATCTTGGGTGTTTGCATATGCTGACTGGCTTGATTGACTGCAAAACAAACGTTTGGTCTAGTGATGGTAAGGTAGATGAACTTTCCAACCATTCTCCTATAGTGCTTGACATCTTCATAAGGTTTGTCCTCAAACTCCCCCTCACGCAACACCTTATAGCCATCTTCTAGTGGAGTTTTGGCTGCTCTTCTTCCTATATCACCTGCTTCATTCAACAAATCAAGTGTGTACTTCCTTTGGGATAAGAACAGTCCCTCTTTAGACCGGCATATCTCAATCCCTAAGAAGTACTTTAACTCACTCAAGTCTTTGATATCAAATGAGGTTTTAAGAAAGCTTTTAGTTAAGAGGATACCTTCCTTGTCACTCCCTGTGATGATGATATCATCCACATACACTAGGATCACCACAATTCCTCTTTGACTGGTGAGAGTGAAGAGAGTGTGATCAGCTTCAGACTTCACAAAACCTCTTCCATTGAGAGTGGTGCTGAGCTTGTGATACCAAGCCCTTGGTGATTGTTTCAACCCATAGATAGCTTTCTTCAGTCTAAGAACATTTCCAGGTTTGACAAGGTGTTCTAGGCCAGGAGGTGGTCTCATGTAGACTTCATCTTCCAGCTCTCCTTGTAGGAAGGCATTCTTCACATCCATCTGCCATAGATCTCACTCCAAGTTGACTGCTAAAGAGAGAATGATCCTTATGGTGTGTAGTTTGGCCACAGGTGCAAAAGTATCAAGGTAGTCTTCCCCATATGTCTGAGTAAACCCCCTTGCTACTAGCCTTGTCTTGCGCCTCTCTACTGTTCCATCAGCATTGTACTTGATGGTGAAGATCCAGCGGCTTGTCACTGCTTTCTTACCTTTAGGAAGCTCAGCTTCATACCAAGTATCATTCACTGTCATTGCATTGGTTTCATTTCCAACTAAATCTCTCCACTCCTTGTGCTCCATAGCTTCTTCATATGTCCTTGGGATGTACTCCTGATCCAATTCACCAATGAACACTACATGTTCTTGTGGATATTGAGCCAAAGAACACATTGCCTGTATAGGATGAGCTACTGCTTGTGAGTTGAAGTAAACTCGTGTGTTGATCCAATTGGAAGGAGGATTTCGGATTCTGGTACTCCTTCTCAATGGTTGTGTCTGAACATTTCCATCCACAGCTGGTGCTTCATCATCATCCTTAGACTGATCCTCATTCACCCTTCTTGTTGCTCATCTTGATCATGAGAAACTGAACTTCCTTGTGGTACATGATGTTGTTCAGTTTGGTTCCCCCCATCAGGATCAAGGTGAGTAACCTCAAAAGCTTCATCTTCAGGCTCCTCACTCATCTCTTCACTAGTGGGGTGTGAGGACCTTGTCTGGTCTCACGAACAGGTACAACCCTCTCTTCTGGTATACTGATGCCAAGGCTTTCCATTACCCTTCTCAAATTGATTGCTTTATCTGAGGCTTATTGAGATAGATTCTTCACCTCATCCCAACTCTTCTCATCATAATAACCCTTAGTCTCCACAAACTTCACATCTCTTGATATTAAAACCCTTCTTGCCACTGGATCATAACACTTATAACCTTTTTGTGTTGGAGAGTATCCAATGAACATAACTTTTGAGCTTTTGGCATCTAACTTGCTCCTTTGTTCCCTTGGTATCAACACAAAGCAGAGGTATCCAAATACACGCAGATGATCTAAAGAGGGCTTGTTGTTGTTTAGTACCTCAAATGGAGACAAATCATTAAGAATCTTAGTGGGAATCCTGTTGATCAGATAACAAGCAGCATCACAGCATCACTCCAAAACCTCTTTGGAACATTAGTATGTAACATCATTGACCTTGCCACTTCCATCAAATGCCTATTCTTCCTCTCAGCTACTCCATTTTGTTGTGGAGTATAAGGACAGCTTGTCTGATGTATGATCCCATGTTGAGCTAGATACTGCTTGAAGGCTTGACTTGTATACTCTCCACCATTATCTGACCTAAGAATCTTGATTTTGGCACTGAAATGGTTGAGGATATGGGTCTGGAAATTCTTGAAAGCTTCAAGCACTCTGTCTTTAGACTGGATCAGTGTCACCCAAGTGGACTTAGACTTCTCATCAATAAAAGTCACAAAGTACTTGTGATTCTCTCTAGACAGACAAGGATCAGTCCAGACATCAGAATGAACAAGGTCAAAGCACTTCTCATAGATTGTACTTGACCTTGGAAAGACTGTCCGACAATGCTTCCCCAAGAGACATGCTTCACATCCATCATTTTCAAACACCACACCAGGAAGCATTAGGCTTAGAGCTCTAGCATGAGGATGTCCCAACCTGGCATGCCATGTAGTGTCATCAACTCCCAGAGAAGTAATGATCATGCAGATAGAAGAAGATTGTTCTGTTTTTTTGAGATGATAGAGTTCATCATGACTGTGTCCTCTTCCAATCACCTGCCATGTCTTTAGATCTTGAAACTCAACATCATCAGGTCTAAATAGAACTTGACAACTCAAATCAAATGTAGCCTTCCTTACTGATAGCAAGTTAGAAGTAAACTGAGGCATATATAAGGCAGATGATTCTCTATCGAACAACCTAAGGTTCCCTATCCCTTCTATCTTAACCTTATCTCCATTGGCTATAATTACATTCCCTGAGGCTGGCTTTACATCACTAATCAGATTCCTATCACTAATCATATGGTGACTAGCTCCTGAATCTATAATGATAGGTTTAGAGTCTGTACCTGCCTTCTTAGCTGAGATGATGGCCTTAGCAGCTCTAATGAAGTCATTCAGATCACTCCTGGTCACTGAGTCATCAGTTCTGGTAGCACCAGCTGCACTTCTCCACGCTCCTTCTTCATTTAAATCACTACTGAAGGCAGAATACATGGTTTTTCCTTCAAATGTGTGAGGTTCAATCTGCTTGAGCAAATTCCTGGCCATCCTAATATCCATCTTCCTTTGTTTCAAAATATTTCTTCTATGTTGTTTCTTAGTCTTCTTGTACTCATGAAACAACACAACTTTCCCATTCTTGCTTAGTGTGTTGTTTGTAGGATGACCTGACTTCATTTCCTTCTCAAAGAGTGTGTGAGTAGC
>CAJHQP010000905.1:0-2500 GCA_905132765.1 Moricandia arvensis
CCCTAAATAGAGCGTATAAAATGGCCTAAAACTGGTAATAAATAGGTTATATCAATTTCTGAATTTGATTTACGAAAGCTGTTTCGGAAAATGTTGTTGAGCTTTAATATTACAAAAGTTATTCCACGAAATGTCACGAGTTTAGTTTTATGAAAGTTATTTCATAAAATTTTATTGAGTTTAATTTTACCAAAGTTGTTATGTAAGCATGTTTTCAAGTTTGTCTGTACGAGAGCCTGTTTTTCGGAAAACTCACGTTTTAGCCTGCGAAACTTTGGCTGTGATGAGCTTAATTATCGGGAGTCGACTTAATTGGAGATTTTCTCGTTTCCGAAGGATTGATCCGAGGGGATTTTGTGTAGTTTTCCGAAGAAAGTTTAAGTGACAATCATCGAGAATTCACTGAATTCATCAAGAGATTGAACTGCCGGAGTTCTTCTGGTAATCGATTGCAAGTCATAGAAACCGAGCTTGTCGAGAATAAAGCTTAGGGTTTCTAAGTGCAATGAGTTGTAGAGTCTAAAGAAATCAGAATCGTCGAACAAAGTTGGAGAAACGTCTGAGTATAACTCTGTTGTTCTAGCCACCCAAGTTCTAAGTTCATCTAAGCTAAAATTTCTCTAGGTCTAAATATTCGGATCCCTGCGCCTTTAGCTTTAGCTCCCCTTATATATGCCTTCTGCGTCAGTTCCCCTTTCCTTTTCTGCCCTCGGTCGAGTTTATCGCTTTCTGGGAATATTCAATTTTCCTTCGATCTTCGTGTTTTTCCTTGGAAACTTCACATTTATCTTCCGTACTTAACATCTATCTTCTTCGCATTTTAGACCCTTTCAGGGCGTTTTTTAATTAAGCATTCTTACGATTTATCGAAATAGCGCTCCCGAAACGACGTCGATTCCAAAGAAAGTTCGAATTTCTCGTATAGTGGAGGCAGCTTTAGGTGTTTGCCGTTTTATACGATTAATTCGAACCTCATACGAGAAAACAAGTTCTTGCGGGTTATAAGTCGTAAAGTTCCAAGTGTAACTTCGATCGAGATGAAACAAGAGCAAGTTAAATCCGATCTCAAAGGAGGAGGCTATGAGGACGAGATGAAGATGGAGTGGTTGATCCAACTCGCCGAGCGGGCAAGTTGGATTGCTTGTTCAGTCCAACTCGCCCGTTTGGCTTGTCGGACTAGTCCAACTCGCCGAACGGGTGAGGTTGATGGCTTCTTCGATCCAACTTGCCGAATGGGCAAGGTGGATGGCTCGTCCGATCCAACTCGCCGAACGGGCGAGGTGGACGGCTCGTTCGATCTAACTCGCCCGTTCAGCGAGTTGGACGGCTTGTTCGATCCAACTCGCCCATTCGCCGAGTAGGATGGATCGTTCGGTTCAACTCGCCCGTTTGGCAAGTTGGGCGATCAAGCCTTATATTCGTTTCGCTGTTTCGATGCTTGTGATCCGTTTTTCCGAGGCCTAGAGTAACCTGTCTAGAGAACTTATCATATGAATCCTTTTCAGAATTCATACAAAACTATATTTAGGTTTTCCGGCTCTCATATATTATCTCTTTCTTCATAAAGAGAAACATTTTTTCGCAAAGCTTCAGTTATTGATTTCGTCGTAGCCGATTTTGACTCCAACATGAGTTTTCCATGGAGATAATGGGCATCGTGGGGATACAGCCCTCCGGAATCATCTCATTGCCCTCAGTAACATCATCAACCCCAAGATCGTGGTGAGAAAATTGGTCAAATTTAGTAATTGTCGTGGAATCGCCTTCCCATTGCTTGTAACCGTCATGACTCTCTTTGGTGTTAGTCCTCTCCTTATTTTTTTCTATCAAATATCTGTTTATACAATTGATATTAACCAAGAAAAACGTATTGTGATGATAACTTATTGGCAACAGTATCTAATAGAATAAGAAGAGAATTTTTTTTAGGATAGTGATTTTAGTTTTTTCATCAAAAGAATCATTAAAAAAGAAAATGACCAAAACAAGTTTCATTAAAAGGTACATATATATTTATATCTTTTAGGTTAATTAATCTATATTTAGGGTTTAGAGTTAAGGGATGAGATTTTAGTGGTCGAGTTTAAAACTTATAAAAATAGGAAAGAAACATTAACCAAGGCAATTCTCTCAAATAGATATTTTTATGTTTTTGTCACCAAATAACATTCAACGAGAAAAATGATCAAAATAAGTTTCTTTATAGAGGGAAAAGAGTCTTCTACCTTTTGCTTTATATATAGATAAAAATAGTAAAAAAATAGAAAAATAAGTTTTTTTATATAATTTCGAATTATACGTTTTCAAATTCAAACTTTTTTCTAATTTTTTTTTTCATTTTTATTTTATTTTAAAATTGAAAATAAGTTTTGAAATTATTTTTGAAATTTGTATTTTTGAATTTTTAATATTATTTTCTACTTTTAAATATTTAAATTTCCACCCCCAGAACTCCGCACCTTAACTCTAAATTCAAAGTCTAAGTTTAATTAATCTTAAA